>JAMPIV010006404.1:0-261099 GCA_024509875.1 Oreohelix idahoensis | reverse complement strand
ATTTCTCCAAGTATGTCTCTATTCGTGCAGAGAACTGGTGATAGGTTTCACCTGACAGTAGTTTAGCATTCCTAAATTTTTTTCTATAGAATTCTGCATTCTTTTCATACCTTAACAAAAGAGCCTGCTTTAGCATGTCATAATTTTCCTGATCACCTCTGCTCATTTTTGCAAAAAACTTCATAAGCTGCCCCACGAAGTCCCTGAGATAACTTTAAGCTCCATCTTTCTCTCTCTAACCCATACGTGGTAGCTAATAGTTCGTACCTATTTATATAGCTCTCAATATCATCGTCTTTCTCAACAAAATGATCTAAATGAAAATTCATAGCTGAGATTGAGGCTCCTTGAGTAACCGTAGCATCAGAGGCAAAGGGACTGGCACCATTTTCAGGAGCATGGCCTTGAAACTCAAACTCCCTTAGTCGTAACTCATGTTCCCTTTGTAATCTCTTCTCCTCCTTTTCTGCTTCCCTTTCTGCAGCTAATTTCCTCTCTTCCCTTTCTGCAGCCTGTCTTCTTTCCTCGGCTTCCCTTTCTGCAGCTAATTTCTTCTCTTCTCTTTCTGCAGCTAATTTCTTCTCTTCTTTTTCTGCAGCTAATTTCTTCTCTTCTTTGTCAGCCTCAATCTGCAACCTCTTAGTCTCAGCCTCAGCTTGCAACCTCTTAGTCTCAGCCTCAGCTTCAAATTGTAACTTCTTAATTTCCCTGTCAGCCTCTAACTTTCTTTCGGCTTCAAACCTTCTTTCTTCGCGTTCAATAAATTTGTCGCATTCCGTAGTAACATAGGCAACCATAACTTGCCCATCTAATCCTAACTCTTTTGCAGTCTGAACCGCAGCAGATCGAAATTTGGCCAGGTCCGCCATTGTCTATCAGGTAACTTAATACAATGTCTAACCAACTATTCAATCTCTAATGGACAACACAGGCACCGTGAGCTCAACTTTATTTAATTCCACCCAAGGATACCTTTTAATTCTTATATTCCCTGAAGTGAATTACCCCCAATATTTTTAATAGTTAAAGATTCAAAATCCCGGACGAGCCCCCAATATATGTGGTGAAGTGGGATGTTATAAATATTTATAGGGAACTTAGTGTACTGACTGAGATCAGCTGTGAAGGTATCTATATCTATTAAGAGTAGTGTATTATAGATAACCTTACTTGCTACCACATATCTATATATCTCAGTCAGAATTATTCTGGAATAGTGTGATGCTACGTTATGTGTCTAGGGTATGTGTATGGTGAAGTGTAAGTCACAACAACAGACAGATAAACAATTTAATTTAATCCACTACTCTTAACAACACTGTGACACTCACATACATATAACACTCTATGAGAATAGCTTAAAGAAGTCACTCGTAACGGTTCAAATAACAATATGTATTCATTACTAGCATGAATGAATATGTGTCCTGATTCAACTACAAGGGAACCAGGAATCACAATCAATTTAAATTACAAGTTATGTACAGAATGTATTTAATCTGAATATTGTAGTGACATATATTAGTACAAATGTTCTATGTGTGTCAGTTGTGTAGTAGTAAAATGAGGTAATACTGGTTTTGTTTTGTTCAAGCTCTGTTGGTATTTGTCATCATGACTTCAATAGTTTGTCTTTAGGGACCAGTATTGGAGATGTTCACAGTTCCTGATTTTAAGACAAGTAAATTCCCCTCTGAATAGTATTTTTATAAAGTTATTTCAAGATGAGGGGACATAATGTTGAGCTCAGCTGGCCAACTCTGCTTATCTTGAGTGATGGCGGCAGGAGAGGACTCCTCTGCTCGAATTCTCCTCTGGGCTCAGGAGACACCTCACTGATAGCTAAAAAGACCAAGGAGTATGCTGTCCGACTCTGGATTCAGCAAATCTCTGACCAGATGCTGCTCAGTACCATCAAGACCACTGTCCCACAATTCATACGAATAACACAGATACGTTGATTAGCAATGAATTCTGGCACAAACTGGCACAAACTTCCATCTGCCTATGTTCCAGGCTTTTATTGAGCCAAATATATATGCTGGCTTCAACGCACTGATGCTTTATCAAGCTTTTTTTAACAAGTGGTCTCGAACTAACGCTCCCAAGTGTGTATATCAGCGAGACTGGCCAATGAGCCACGTTTCGACAAGTGTTTGAAAAAATGTTATCTTTTCCCGTCTCCCCCAACAACCAAGATAGTATTTATAGCCCGACCAATCGTGGTTAGGCTTTCATTTGTTGCGCTCCAATCAATTTGGAGTTTACATGGTAGGCTATTTCTGTAACGTAAATTTTTTTCAAACACGTTAAAAAAAAATCTTATGAGCAGAAATGATTTTATGCTGTCAGGCACCCCCAATATTTTATTTTGGGTATAATTTATTAATTCCTGGACTATTTGCGTAACGTTTTACATATTATTTGTCAGCAAGCCCTAAGGAACCCAAAAATACTAATTTAAAGGAGCTACGTGGCTGCGTTCAAAATATGCAATTTCTTCTACCTCCTGTTTGGAAGATGTGCTGTCTGGGTACTGTTATGTGTTCAAACGTAAACCCATCTATTGTTATCTTTTCTAATAAGAGTTTGTTATGATTTATAAACCTAACTCTGGGAAAGGGTAGTGTATTTTATCACTGTCCGTCTGAAAAAGTTAGTGCTTGTAGACTTACACGCTTGATGGTAGCATTTGTATATCGCGCGACGCGTGTTTAATGTTCGGCTTTCTGCCTCTCCCTTCTCGCTATCCTTTTGGTCCATCTGTTCGTTCGCTTTGGTAACGTAATATAATTAATGTTAGGATTAATTTAGGTCATTACGCAGTACGTCTCAATGCTTTTCCAAGAAATACAGCACACGTTTCATTGAAGAAAGCGGGTAATAATACAGTAAGCTTTTATATCAACGTGAAAGCGTTACAATTTGCAGACGAAGCAGAAAACAAGGGGGATTTCGAGTACATTCCTTGTGACAGCACTGTCATTTTACCATTGCTCTTCTCTTTATTAATTTTATTTGTTAGGCTTCATATTTAATTGATAATTTATATATGTGGATTAGAATATTCCATGACACCTCCCCTCTTAAAACAGACATTATATGTCAGTCCTTTATTCTATATACACATAGAGAAATTTATTATTCTTTCTGGGGTTTACGGTGATTCTCATCACACGGATGGCGGCTTAAAAAATCCGCTCCCAGATTGGTTTTTCCAGATATATATTCAATGCTAAAATTATATGGAGCCAGAAGCAAAGACCATCGGAGTAACCTAGAGTTCTCATGCTTAGCCTGTGCTAAAAACGATAAAGGTTTGTGGTCAGTTTGCAACTTAAATGCCTTCCCATATAGATAAATATTGAATTTCTTTATTGCCCATATTACTGCAAGACATTCTTTTTCGCTAGTTGAGTAGTTGATTTCAGCTTTATTCAACTTTCTGCTAGCATATGCCACTGGGCTTAATTCCCCATCCAATGCATCTGATTTCTGTAGTAAAGTTGCACCTAGCCCAATATTACTTGCATCCGTCCTTACTATGAATTCTTGACTTAAGTCAGGTAATTTCAAAATGGGTTTACTTGTGAGCTTTTCCTTCAATTCTTGGTAAGTCATTTCACATTGTGGTGTCCATGTAATGCGATCTGGAAGTCCTTTACGTGTCAATTCCGTTAAAGGTGCACATATGGAATTAAAGTTCTTGATATACTTCTGGTAGAAACCACATAATGAGACAAAGGATCTCACGTCCTTCTTGGTTTGTGGTCTCGGGGCTTTCTGTAGTTTCTCTAAATTCTTTGGGTCAGGGGTCATGTTTCCCTGATAAACTGTGTGTCCCAAAAATTCCAATTCTTTACATCCAACGCAACATTTGGTTGGTCGGGCTGTTAAATTTGCCTCCCTAAGTCGATCAAACAGCATGTTCAGAGAGTCAATGTGTTCCTCAAATGTTTCTGTTGCTATAAGGATATCATCCATAAAATTTGTTATACAGGGATTATTCAGAGGATCCAATAATTTTCTCATCATTCTAGAGAAGACACTAGGCGCATTCTTCAATCCAAATGGCAATCTATTAAACTCATAGTGTCCTTCTGAGGTACTAAAAGCTAGGTATGGTCTAACCTCAGGCTTTACTGGAATCTGATAGTATCCTTTACTCAGATCCACTTTTGAGAAATATTTAGCTTTATTTAGTCTGGCAAACAGCTGATTTGTATCCGGCAATGGATCCACCTGTCCTTCTGTAATAGCATTCAGTCTCCTGTAATCTATACAGAGTCTATGTTCTCCAGAGGGCTTCCTTAAAAGTACAACACCGGAACTATACGAAGACTCACTGTGCGAAATAATTCCTTCCTTCAATAGATAGTCTATCTCTTCCTTCAAAGCTTTTTCCTTAGCAAACGGAATCGAATATGGTTTCATACAGACAGGTGTGGAGTCTATGAGTTTCATATCATATTCCAATAGGTTTGTATGCCCTGGTCGGTCTGTTAACACCTCTGCATGATTATTTAGAACCTGTTGCACTCTCTCTTTCTGAGTTTTCGTTAAATGTGTACTGATTTTCACCTGTGCTGCTGTCTCACAGGGGTGTAATGGATATTCAAATGATGAAAGTGGTTCCTTTTTCATCTCCATGGCGATGGACAAGGTCAACAAGTGTGTCTCTTCCTGATGTTCTCTTTCCAAATATTTCTTCAGGAGATTCACATGATAGATTTTTTTTTTTTCCCTTCTTATCTATCTTATAATTTGTTCTAGACACCTTCTCTAGAACTGTATATGGACCCTGCCATCCAATTTGTAACTTATTCTGACTCCCAGGCAAAAGAAGCAGTACTTTCTCTCCCACAGCCAAATTTCTGTCTTTCGCCTTCCTGTTATAATAGGCAGCATGTTTCTTCCTGGCTTGTTTCAAATTTTCATTGGCAAGTTTCCAGCCAGTTTTCAACCGAGTGGTCAGCTCATTCACATATTGGTATGAAGATGTAATGTTTTCCTCTGCCTTTTCATCAGTCCACGTTCTTAACATAGCTTCAAGTGGACCTTTTATTGTGTGGACCTATTTGTCCATGCACCGGTATGGTCTCTTCCACTCGAAGCTTTATAGTGATGATTTTTCCTCCCAGAATTATCATTCACAAAACGACCGCTACCAATTTTTCTTTTGGGGCTATCTCCCCACTTAAAATTCTTGATGAGAGATTTCCTCCCTACATCCTCTTCCTCCAGGTTGTTTAAGTCCGATTGAGGGATTGTCGGCTTATCCTGGGGTAAGATATCTTTTTGCACTCTCCGCATAGTGGCCATTGTAAAACAGTTAAGTGAAGCTTGTCCGTGAAAAGGGGCTTCCCATTCCATTTGGTCCACTTTATCAAATCTATTTTTCCTTTTATTGTCAGGCCTGATTTTGCCCCATGGCGTGTCCAGGTCCTGATCCATGTTCCCACTTGTGGGTGTTCCCTCATGTGCTATACTACACCTTTCTACAAAGTTCTCAATGTCCCATCTTGCTTTGGGCCAATAATAATTGTGAGCCACCTTTTGAATGATGGTACCTATCTTCTCATGGTCCCCATCTGGTTTCACATGTAGGCTCCTTATTAATTCTGTCCTGTATCTTTTTGGAAGAACCAGCTGTCCGTGACCATGGGATCTAGTTCCGGCCTTCCTATACATCAACTTGTTTTTCATGTAAAAATCTCCCTTGCCTGGAGTTGTATGACAAGTTGACAATTTTCTGAAACATGGCTTGAGTGTTTTATCCCCAGCCTGTGCCTTCCTCATCTCTTCTGGAGTGGTATCTAACATAATATCCTCCTCCTGTCTTGAGGTCGACCTGACCTGAAGGGTTGCCATATACACAGGTTTCCTTCTACAATGGTCAGTGTCATGATTGTCCATCTGACAATTCTTACACCACCTTTTTCCTTGGTTGAAAGATTTTCTTTCATTATATTTCCTTTCATCGAATTGTGGGAATTTATTTTTATTGTCATACCGTGGCCTATCAAATTGGTGCTTACCTTTATTTTGATCCTTAGGATCAAATTTATTAAAGTTCTGTGGTGCCCTAAAGTTGTCCACCTGTTTCTTTTTATTACCTGTTACCTCTGCTTGAGCTGCTTGATACCTTTCAGCAACATTTAGCAACTCACCCAGCCTCTCTGCACCTTGTTCCATGAGAAACTTTCTCAGGTCTGGAGCCATGGACTCTCTTAGTTGCTCTATAAGGACCATTTCCTTAAGATCTTGGGTTTTCCCCAGAGAAGTCCATTTCTCCAAGTATGTCTCAATTCGTGCAGAGAACTGGTGATAGGTTTCACCTGACAGTAGTTTAGCATTCCTAAATTTTTTTCTATAGAATTCTGCATTCTTTTCATACCTTAACAAAAGAGCCTGCTTTAGCATGTCATAATTTTCCTGATCACCTCTGCTCATTTTTGCAAAAACTTCATAAGCTGCCCCACGAAGTCCCTGAGATAACTTTAAGCTCCATCTTTCTCTCTCTAACCCATACGTGGTAGCTAATAGTTCGTACCTATTTATATAGCTCTCAATATCATCGTCTTTCTCAACAAAATGATCTAAATGAAAATTCATAGCTGAGATTGAGGCTCCTTGAGTAACCGTAGCATCAGAGGCAAAGGGACTGGCACCATTTTCAGGAGCATGGCCTTGAAACTCAAACTCCCTTAGTCGTAACTCATGTTCCCTTTGTAATCTCTTCTCCTCCTTTTCTGCTTCCCTTTCTGCAGCTAATTTCCTCTCTTCCCTTTCTGCAGCCTGTCTTCTTTCCTCGGCTTCCCTTTCTGCAGCTAATTTCTTCTCTTCTCTTTCTGCAGCTAATTTCTTCTCTTCTTTTTCTGCAGCTAATTTCTTCTCTTCTTTGTCAGCCTCAATCTGCAACCTCTTAGTCTCAGCCTCAGCTTGCAACCTCTTAGTCTCAGCCTCAGCTTCAAATTGTAACTTCTTAATTTCCCTGTCAGCCTCTAACTTTCTTTCGGCTTCAAACCTTCTTTCTTCGCGTTCAATAAATTTGTCGCATTCCGTAGTAACATAGGCAACCATAACTTGCCCATCTAATCCTAACTCTTTTGCAGTCTGAACCGCAGCAGATCGAAATTTGGCCAGGTCCGCCATTGTCTATCAGGTAACTTAATACAATGTCTAACCAACTATTCAATCTCTAATGGACAACACAGGCACCGTGAGCTCAACTTTATTTAATTCCACCCAAGGATACCTTTTAATTCTTATATTCCCTGAAGTGAATTACCCCCAATATTTTTAATAGTTAAAGATTCAAAATCCCGGACGAGCCCCCAATATATGTGGTGAAGTGGGATGTTATAAATATTTATAGGGAACTTAGTGTACTGACTGAGATCAGCTGTGAAGGTATCTATATCTATTAAGAGTAGTGTATTATAGATAACCTTACTTGCTACCACATATCTATATATCTCAGTCAGAATTATTCTGGAATAGTGTGATGCTACGTTATGTGTCTAGGGTATGTGTATGGTGAAGTGTAAGTCACAACAACAGACAGATAAACAATTTAATTTAATCCACTACTCTTAACAACACTGTGACACTCACATACATATAACACTCTATGAGAATAGCTTAAAGAAGTCACTCGTAACGGTTCAAATAACAATATGTATTCATTACTAGCATGAATGAATATGTGTCCTGATTCAACTACAAGGGAACCAGGAATCACAATCAATTTAAATTACAAGTTATGTACAGAATGTATTTAATCTGAATATTGTAGTGACATATATTAGTACAAATGTTCTATGTGTGTCAGTTGTGTAGTAGTAAAATGAGGTAATACTGGTTTTGTTTTGTTCAAGCTCTGTTGGTATTTGTCATCATGACTTCAATAGTTTGTCTTTAGGGACCAGTATTGGAGATGTTCACAGTTCCTGATTTTAAGACAAGTAAATTCCCCTCTGAATAGTATTTTTATAAAGTTATTTCAAGATGAGGGGACATAATGTTGAGCTCAGCTGGCCAACTCTGCTTATCTTGAGTGATGGCGGCAGGAGAGGACTCCTCTGCTCGAATTCTCCTCTGGGCTCAGGAGACACCTCACTGATAGCTAAAAAGACCAAGGAGTATGCTGTCCGACTCTGGATTCAGCAAATCTCTGACCAGATGCTGCTCAGTACCATCAAGACCACTGTCCCACAATTCATACGAATAACACAGATACGTTGATTAGCAATGAATTCTGGCACAAACTGGCACAAACTTCCATCTGCCTATGTTCCAGGCTTTTATTGAGCCAAATATATGCTGGCTTCAACGCACTGATGCTTTATCAAGCTTTTTTTAACAAGTGGTCTCGAACTAACGCTCCCAAGTGTGTATATCAGCGAGACTGGCCAATGAGCCACGTTTCGACAAGTGTTTGAAAAAATGTTATCTTTTCCCGTCTCCCCCAACAACCAAGATAGTATTTATAGCCCGACCAATCGTGGTTAGGCTTTCATTTGTTGCGCTCCAATCAATTTGGAGTTTACATGGTAGGCTATTTCTGTAACGTAAATTTTTTTCAAACACGTTAAAAAAAAAATCTTATGAGCAGAAATGATTTTATGCTGTCAGGCACCCCCAATATTTTATTTTGGGTATAATTTATTAATTCCTGGACTATTTGCGTAACGTTTTACATATTATTTGTCAGCAAGCCCTAAGGAACCCAAAAATACTAATTTAAAGGAGCTACGTGGCTGCGTTCAAAATATGCAATTTCTTCTACCTCCTGTTTGGAAGATGTGCTGTCTGGGTACTGTTATGTGTTCAAACGTAAACCCATCTATTGTTATCTTTTCTAATAAGAGTTTGTTATGATTTATAAACCTAACTCTGGGAAAGGGTAGTGTATTTTATCACTGTCCGTCTGAAAAAGTTAGTGCTTGTAGACTTACACGCTTGATGGTAGCATTTGTATATCGCGCGACGCGTGTTTAATGTTCGGCTTTCTGCCTCTCCCTTCTCGCTATCCTTTTGGTCCATCTGTTCGTTCGCTTTGGTAACGTAATATAATTAATGTTAGGATTAATTTAGGTCATTACGCAGTACGTCTCAATGCTTTTCCAAGAAATACAGCACACGTTTCATTGAAGAAAGCGGGTAATAATACAGTAAGCTTTTATATCAACGTGAAAGCGTTACAATTTGCAGACGAAGCAGAAAACAAGGGGGATTTCGAGTACATTCCTTGTGACAGCACTGTCATTTTACCATTGCTCTTCTCTTTATTAATTTTATTTGTTAGGCTTCATATTTAATTGATAATTTATATATGTGGATTAGAATATTCCATGACACCTCCCCTCTTAAAACAGACATTATATGTCAGTCCTTTATTCTATATACACATAGAGAAATTTATTATTCTTTCTGGGGTTTACGGTGATTCTCATCACACGGATGGCGGCTTAAAAAATCCGCTCCCAGATTGGTTTTTCCAGATATATATTCAATGCTAAAATTATATGGAGCCAGAAGCAAAGACCATCGGAGTAACCTAGAGTTCTCATGCTTAGCCTGTGCTAAAAACGATAAAGGTTTGTGGTCAGTTTGCAACTTAAATGCCTTCCCATATAGATAAATATTGAATTTCTTTATTGCCCATATTACTGCAAGACATTCTTTTTCGCTAGTTGAGTAGTTGATTTCAGCTTTATTCAACTTTCTGCTAGCATATGCCACTGGGCTTAATTCCCCATCCAATGCATCTGATTTCTGTAGTAAAGTTGCACCTAGCCCAATATTACTTGCATCCGTCCTTACTATGAATTCTTGACTTAAGTCAGGTAATTTCAAAATGGGTTTACTTGTGAGCTTTTCCTTCAATTCTTGGTAAGTCATTTCACATTGTGGTGTCCATGTAATGCGATCTGGAAGTCCTTTACGTGTCAATTCCGTTAAAGGTGCACATATGGAATTAAAGTTCTTGATATACTTCTGGTAGAAACCACATAATGAGACAAAGGATCTCACGTCCTTCTTGGTTTGTGGTCTCGGGGCTTTCTGTAGTTTCTCTAAATTCTTTGGGTCAGGGGTCATGTTTCCCTGATAAACTGTGTGTCCCAAAAATTCCAATTCTTTACATCCAACGCAACATTTGGTTGGTCGGGCTGTTAAATTTGCCTCCCTAAGTCGATCAAACAGCATGTTCAGAGAGTCAATGTGTTCCTCAAATGTTTCTGTTGCTATAAGGATATCATCCATAAAATTTGTTATACAGGGATTATTCAGAGGATCCAATAATTTTCTCATCATTCTAGAGAAGACACTAGGCGCATTCTTCAATCCAAATGGCAATCTATTAAACTCATAGTGTCCTTCTGAGGTACTAAAAGCTAGGTATGGTCTAACCTCAGGCTTTACTGGAATCTGATAGTATCCTTTACTCAGATCCACTTTTGAGAAATATTTAGCTTTATTTAGTCTGGCAAACAGCTGATTTGTATCCGGCAATGGATCCACCTGTCCTTCTGTAATAGCATTCAGTCTCCTGTAATCTATACAGAGTCTATGTTCTCCAGAGGGCTTCCTTAAAAGTACAACACCGGAACTATACGAAGACTCACTGTGCGAAATAATTCCTTCCTTCAATAGATAGTCTATCTCTTCCTTCAAAGCTTTTTCCTTAGCAAACGGAATCGAATATGGTTTCATACAGACAGGTGTGGAGTCTATGAGTTTCATATCATATTCCAATAGGTTTGTATGCCCTGGTCGGTCTGTTAACACCTCTGCATGATTATTTAGAACCTGTTGCACTCTCTCTTTCTGAGTTTTCGTTAAATGTGTACTGATTTTCACCTGTGCTGCTGTCTCACAGGGGTGTAATGGATATTCAAATGATGAAAGTGGTTCCTTTTTCATCTCCATGGCGATGGACAAGGTCAACAAGTGTGTCTCTTCCTGATGTTCTCTTTCCAAATATTTCTTCAGGAGATTCACATGATAGATTTTTTTTTTTTTCCCTTCTTATCTATCTTATAATTTGTTCTAGACACCTTCTCTAGAACTGTATATGGACCCTGCCATCCAATTTGTAACTTATTCTGACTCCCAGGCAAAAGAAGCAGTACTTTCTCTCCCACAGCCAAATTTCTGTCTTTCGCCTTCCTGTTATAATAGGCAGCATGTTTCTTCCTGGCTTGTTTCAAATTTTCATTGGCAAGTTTCCAGCCAGTTTTCAACCGAGTGGTCAGCTCATTCACATATTGGTATGAAGATGTAATGTTTTCCTCTGCCTTTTCATCAGTCCACGTTCTTAACATAGCTTCAAGTGGACCTTTTATTGTGTGGACCTATTTGTCCATGCACCGGTATGGTCTCTTCCACTCGAAGCTTTATAGTGATGATTTTTCCTCCCAGAATTATCATTCACAAAACGACCGCTACCAATTTTTCTTTTGGGGCTATCTCCCCACTTAAAATTCTTGATGAGAGATTTCCTCCCTACATCCTCTTCCTCCAGGTTGTTTAAGTCCGATTGAGGGATTGTCGGCTTATCCTGGGGTAAGATATCTTTTTGCACTCTCCGCATAGTGGCCATTGTAAAACAGTTAAGTGAAGCTTGTCCGTGAAAAGGGGCTTCCCATTCCATTTGGTCCACTTTATCAAATCTATTTTTCCTTTTATTGTCAGGCCTGATTTGGCCCCATGGCGTGTCCAGGTCCTGATCCATGTTCCCACTTGTGGGTGTTCCCTCATGTGCTATACTACACCTTTCTACAAAGTTCTCAATGTCCCATCTTGCTTTGGGCCAATAATAATTGTGAGCCACCTTTTGAATGATGGTACCTATCTTCTCATGGTCCCCATCTGGTTTCACATGTAGGCTCCTTATTAATTCTGTCCTGTATCTTTTTGGAAGAACCAGCTGTCCGTGACCATGGGATCTAGTTCCGGCCTTCCTATACATCAACTTGTTTTTCATGTAAAAATCTCCCTTGCCTGGAGTTGTATGACAAGTTGACAATTTTCTGAAACATGGCTTGAGTGTTTTATCCCCAGCCTGTGCCTTCCTCATCTCTTCTGGAGTGGTATCTAACATAATATCCTCCTCCTGTCTTGAGGTCGACCTGACCTGAAGGGTTGCCATATACACAGGTTTCCTTCTACAATGGTCAGTGTCATGATTGTCCATCTGACAATTCTTACACCACCTTTTTCCTTGGTTGAAAGATTTTCTTTCATTATATTTCCTTTCATCGAATTGTGGGAATTTATTTTTATTGTCATACCGTGGCCTATCAAATTGGTGCTTACCTTTATTTTGATCCTTAGGATCAAATTTATTAAAGTTCTGTGGTGCCCTAAAGTTGTCCACCTGTTTCTTTTTATTACCTGTTACCTCTGCTTGAGCTGCTTGATACCTTTCAGCAACATTTAGCAACTCACCCAGCCTCTCTGCACCTTGTTCCATGAGAAACTTTCTCAGGTCTGGAGCCATGGACTCTCTTAGTTGCTCTATAAGGACCATTTCCTTAAGATCTTGGGTTTTCCCCAGAGAAGTCCATTTCTCCAAGTATGTCTCAATTCGTGCAGAGAACTGGTGATAGGTTTCACCTGACAGTAGTTTAGCATTCCTAAATTTTTTTCTATAGAATTCTGCATTCTTTTCATACCTTAACAAAAGAGCCTGCTTTAGCATGTCATAATTTTCCTGATCACCTCTGCTCATTTTTGCAAAAACTTCATAAGCTGCCCCACGAAGTCCCTGAGATAACTTTAAGCTCCATCTTTCTCTCTCTAACCCATACGTGGTAGCTAATAGTTCGTACCTATTTATATAGCTCTCAATATCATCGTCTTTCTCAACAAAATGATCTAAATGAAAATTCATAGCTGAGATTGAGGCTCCTTGAGTAACCGTAGCATCAGAGGCAAAGGGACTGGCACCATTTTCAGGAGCATGGCCTTGAAACTCAAACTCCCTTAGTCGTAACTCATGTTCCCTTTGTAATCTCTTCTCCTCCTTTTCTGCTTCCCTTTCTGCAGCTAATTTCCTCTCTTCCCTTTCTGCAGCCTGTCTTCTTTCCTCGGCTTCCCTTTCTGCAGCTAATTTCTTCTCTTCTCTTTCTGCAGCTAATTTCTTCTCTTCTTTTTCTGCAGCTAATTTCTTCTCTTCTTTGTCAGCCTCAATCTGCAACCTCTTAGTCTCAGCCTCAGCTTGCAACCTCTTAGTCTCAGCCTCAGCTTCAAATTGTAACTTCTTAATTTCCCTGTCAGCCTCTAACTTTCTTTCGGCTTCAAACCTTCTTTCTTCGCGTTCAATAAATTTGTCGCATTCCGTAGTAACATAGGCAACCATAACTTGCCCATCTAATCCTAACTCTTTTGCAGTCTGAACCGCAGCAGATCGAAATTTGGCCAGGTCCGCCATTGTCTATCAGGTAACTTAATACAATGTCTAACCAACTATTCAATCTCTAATGGACAACACAGGCACCGTGAGCTCAACTTTATTTAATTCCACCCAAGGATACCTTTTAATTCTTATATTCCCTGAAGTGAATTACCCCCAATATTTTTAATAGTTAAAGATTCAAAATCCCGGACGAGCCCCCAATATATGTGGTGAAGTGGGATGTTATAAATATTTATAGGGAACTTAGTGTACTGACTGAGATCAGCTGTGAAGGTATCTATATCTATTAAGAGTAGTGTATTATAGATAACCTTACTTGCTACCACATATCTATATATCTCAGTCAGAATTATTCTGGAATAGTGTGATGCTACGTTATGTGTCTAGGGTATGTGTATGGTGAAGTGTAAGTCACAACAACAGACAGATAAACAATTTAATTTAATCCACTACTCTTAACAACACTGTGACACTCACATACATATAACACTCTATGAGAATAGCTTAAAGAAGTCACTCGTAACGGTTCAAATAACAATATGTATTCATTACTAGCATGAATGAATATGTGTCCTGATTCAACTACAAGGGAACCAGGAATCACAATCAATTTAAATTACAAGTTATGTACAGAATGTATTTAATCTGAATATTGTAGTGACATATATTAGTACAAATGTTCTATGTGTGTCAGTTGTGTAGTAGTAAAATGAGGTAATACTGGTTTTGTTTTGTTCAAGCTCTGTTGGTATTTGTCATCATGACTTCAATAGTTTGTCTTTAGGGACCAGTATTGGAGATGTTCACAGTTCCTGATTTTAAGACAAGTAAATTCCCCTCTGAATAGTATTTTTATAAAGTTATTTCAAGATGAGGGGACATAATGTTGAGCTCAGCTGGCCAACTCTGCTTATCTTGAGTGATGGCGGCAGGAGAGGACTCCTCTGCTCGAATTCTCCTCTGGGCTCAGGAGACACCTCACTGATAGCTAAAAAGACCAAGGAGTATGCTGTCCGACTCTGGATTCAGCAAATCTCTGACCAGATGCTGCTCAGTACCATCAAGACCACTGTCCCACAATTCATACGAATAACACAGATACGTTGATTAGCAATGAATTCTGGCACAAACTGGCACAAACTTCCATCTGCCTATGTTCCAGGCTTTTATTGAGCCAAATATATGCTGGCTTCAACGCACTGATGCTTTATCAAGCTTTTTTTAACAAGTGGTCTCGAACTAACGCTCCCAAGTGTGTATATCAGCGAGACTGGCCAATGAGCCACGTTTCGACAAGTGTTTGAAAAAAATGTTATCTTTTCCCGTCTCCCCCAACAACCAAGATAGTATTTATAGCCCGACCAATCGTGGTTAGGCTTTCATTTGTTGCGCTCCAATCAATTTGGAGTTTACATGGTAGGCTATTTCTGTAACGTAAATTTTTTTCAAACACGTTAAAAAAAAAATCTTATGAGCAGAAATGATTTTATGCTGTCAGGCACCCCCAATATTTTATTTTGGGTATAATTTATTAATTCCTGGACTATTTGCGTAACGTTTTACATATTATTTGTCAGCAAGCCCTAAGGAACCCAAAAATACTAATTTAAAGGAGCTACGTGGCTGCGTTCAAAATATGCAATTTCTTCTACCTCCTGTTTGGAAGATGTGCTGTCTGGGTACTGTTATGTGTTCAAACGTAAACCCATCTATTGTTATCTTTTCTAATAAGAGTTTGTTATGATTTATAAACCTAACTCTGGGAAAGGGTAGTGTATTTTATCACTGTCCGTCTGAAAAAGTTAGTGCTTGTAGACTTACACGCTTGATGGTAGCATTTGTATATCGCGCGACGCGTGTTTAATGTTCGGCTTTCTGCCTCTCCCTTCTCGCTATCCTTTTGGTCCATCTGTTCGTTCGCTTTGGTAACGTAATATAATTAATGTTAGGATTAATTTAGGTCATTACGCAGTACGTCTCAATGCTTTTCCAAGAAATACAGCACACGTTTCATTGAAGAAAGCGGGTAATAATACAGTAAGCTTTTATATCAACGTGAAAGCGTTACAATTTGCAGACGAAGCAGAAAACAAGGGGGATTTCGAGTACATTCCTTGTGACAGCACTGTCATTTTACCATTGCTGTTCTCTTTATTAATTTTATTTGTTAGGCTTCATATTTAATTGATAATTTATATATGTGGATTAGAATATTCCATGACAAATATCCCTTCCTAACCGCTCTTTCTGGAGTGGAAACAACCGAATAGTACCATCACACGCCTGGCCAATCAACATCATGACAGCGTGACACGCCCTCCTCCACTCACAATCTTACAGGAACGAGGCGCTAAACGTATCACCCTACTGGCCCCCATCAACGACTCATCAACCACTAAAGAGGAAAACAGTTCATTACTGCACGGCTGTAGAGCTTGGAAGATTCCGGGAATGTGAACTGTTAGATAAAGCAAGTTCTAACATGACTTCCCAGCTTCAAAAATGAATAATTTATAAGCGTAATCGCTTGGTCATTTAAAAATTAAAAAAAAAGAAGCCAAATGTGGAAAGAGAAGAAAACCAATAAAGAGGTCCTAGAAAACCTAGGAATGAAAAGAGAATTAATGAAGATCAAAATTAGACAGCTAAAATATTTTGGCCATGTAAAAAGACATAACACCTTACTGAAGACTATAATAGAAGACAACACCTTACTGAATACCATAAAAGAAAACAACACCTTACTGAATACCATAATAGAAGGTAACACCTTACTGAATACCATAATAGAAGACAACACCTTACTGAATACCATAATAGAAGACAACACATTACTGAATACCATAATAGAAGACAACACATTACTGAATACCATAATAGAAGGTAACACATTACTGAATACCATAATAGAAGGTAACACCTTACTGAATACCATAATAGAAGGTAACACCTTACTGAATACCATAATAGAAGGTAACACCTTACTGAATACCATAATAGAAGACAACACCTTACTGAATACCATAATAGAAGACAACACCTTACTGAATACCATAATAGAAGGTAACATCTTACTGAATACCATAATAGAAGGCAACACCTTACTGAATTCCATAATAGAAGACAACAACTTACTGAATACCATAATAGAAGGTAACACCTTACTGAATACCATAATAGAAGACAACACCTTACTGAATACCATAATAGAAGGTAACATCTTACTGAATACTGTGGTGAAGTGGGATGTTATAAATATTTATAGGGGACTTAGTGTACTGACTGAGATCAGCTGTGAAGGTATCTATATCTAATAAGAGTAGTGTATTATAGATAACCTTACTTGCTGCCACATATGTATACCTCAGTCAGAATTATTCTGGAATAGTGTGATGACTACGTTATATGTCTAGGGTATGTGTATGATGAAGTGTAAGTCATAACAACAACAGACAGATAAACAATTTAATTTATTCCATCACACTTGACAACACTGTGACACTCACATACATAAAACACTCTACGAGGATATCTTAAAGGAGTCACTGATAACTTTTCAAATAACAATATGTATTCAGTGCTGTCATGAATGTATATGTGTCCTGATTCAAATACAAAGGGAACCAGGAATCACAACCAATTTTAATTACAAGTTATATGTACAGAATTTATCAATATGAATCTTGTAGTGACATATATTTTTAATAGTATCCTATGTGTGTCAGTTGTGTAGTAGTAATATGAGGTAATACTGGTTTTGTTTTGTTCAAGCTCTGTTGGTATTTGTCATCATGACTTCAATAGTTTGTCTTTATTGGAACTAGTATTGGAGATGTTCTCAGTTCCTGATATTAAAACAATTAAATTCCCCTCTTAATTTTATTTTACACTGTCATTTTAAGATGGGGGTACATAATGTTGAGCTCCATGGCCACACTCTCTTATCTTTCGTGATGACTGCAGTAAAAGACTCCTCTGCTCGATTACTTTAATGAGTTCTGGAGTCACCCCACTGGTTGCTATATGGACCAAGGAGTATGCGGTCTGCCTCTGGCTTCAGCAAAGCTCTGACCAGGTGCTGCTCAATAACTTTAAGACCACGGTCCCTGAAACAAGAAGGTTGTACCTCCTACTTCAGAACTATTTATACTGTATTTCTACACTGAGCACAATACATCACAAACATTGAGTTCAGAGCGTTAGGCCAACTGTCAGCTTCATCTGAAATACTTTATACCAGTATTTCCCTCCCTAATGGTTACTACGCCTCTGCAATTCCAGCATTATTTCTTTCTAGTCAATAATCTAGGTGTCAGTGTACTGTTTGGCCATTCCATGCAGTTTTACTTTCCTCCGACACCCTCTGTTCAGGCTGGAGCAATATAGGCTTTACATCATGTTCGCTACTGAACTACACATATATACAGGCATAAATTAACAATTTACATTCAATTTTCATTAAAAGATATTGAATATTTCAAGCTTACCACAATTCATAGAAATAAACAGTTTCGTTGACTGGCAATGAATATAGCACAACTCCGATCTGCCGATGTCCCAGGCTTTATTTTATAAAAAAATATACACTGGTGCTCAACGCACTGCTTCTTAGTAGGTTTATTACAAGATGTGGCAATGAACAGACGCTCTGAATTGAGTATATTCGCAGCTCTAACCAATGAAACCATGTCTACACATCTTTTCAAAAAAGTACCCCTTCTATTCGTTTCCTATAACAACACAAGATAGTATTTATAGCCCGACCAATCGTGTTTAGTCTTATATTTGTTGCGCTCCAATCAAATAGGAGTTAACATGGTAGGCTATTTTTGTAACGTAATGTTTTTTCAAACACGTTATAAAAAAATTTTATGAGCAGAAATGATTTCATGCTGTCAGGCATCCCCACTATTTTATTTTGGTTATAATTTATTAATTCCTGGACTACTTGCGTAACACTTAACATATTCGGTGTCTGCAAGCCCTAAGGAACACAAATATCTCAATCTAAGGGAGCTAGGTGGCTGCGTTCAAAATGTGCATTTTCTACCACCTCCTGTTCACTTCCATCCCCCATGTGGTGTCTGGGTACTGTCATGTTTTCAAACGTAAATCCATCTAATGTTATCTTTCCTAATAAGCGTTTTCCAGGTTTTTTAAAACCTAACTCTGGGAAGGTTAGTGTTTTTATCACTGTCCGTCTGAAAAAAAGTTAGTGCATGTGGCCTTACACGCGTGATGGCAGCAATTGTGTATCGCGCGACGCGTGTTTAGTATTGCATGCTTCCTGCCTTCATTCGCCCCTCTCTCTCTCCTGCTTTATCTGTCTTTTAGTTACGCCGTGTATAAAATGGAATGAATGAAATATTAAATTTCGGTCATTGATCAGCTTGCGTATCTCAAGGTTGTTCCAAGAAATACAGTACACGTTTCATTGAAGAAAGCGGGTAATAATACAGTAGGCTTTTACTATCAACGTGAAAGCGTTACAATTTGCAGACGAATGAGAACACAAGGGGATTTTGCGTACAGTCATTGTGACAGCACTGTTTCTTTTACCATTTCTCTTTTCTTTTATTAAATTTATTTGTTAGGCTTTATATTTACCTGATAATTTATATATGTGGATTAGAATATTTCATGACAAATACCATAATAGAAGGCAACACCTTACTGAATTCCATAATAGAAGACAACAACTTACTGAATACCATAATAGAAGGTAACACCTTACTGAATACCATAATAGAAGGCAACACCTTACTGAATACTATAATAGAAGGTAACACCTTACTGAATACCATAATAGAAGACAACACCTTACTGAATACCATAATAGAAGGCAACACCTTACTGAATACCATAATAGAAGGTAACACCTTACTGAATACCATAATAGAATGCAACACCTTACTGAATACTATAATAGAAGGTAACACCTTACTGAATACCATAATAGAAGACAACACCTTACTGAATACCATAGTAGAAGGCAACACCTAACTGTATACCATAATAGAAGACAACACTTTACTGAATACTATAATATAAGGCAGAGTTGAAGGCAAACAAACTAGCTATAAGTGGGAAGATAACATCAAGAGATGGTCAGGAAAGAGTCTATCAGAGTGCACCATCAAGACAAGAGACAGGAAAGAGTGTATCAGAGTGCACCATCAAGACAAGAGACAGAAGACGTTGGGGATCCCTTGCAGCCGACTTTCGATGTGAAGAAGGTACCTGATGATGATGAATCACACAATACTAAGACAGAGACTTAATATTCACAAACTACTAACACGGAGACCTAATAATCACATACTGCTAAACTAAAGACAATAATCACATACTACTAAGAGAGCTAATAATCATTTACTACTAAGGCATAGACTTAATAATCACATATTATTAAGATCCATAATAATCACATACTATTAAGATCTCTAATAATCACACACTAATAAGACAGATGTAATAATCACATACTTCTAGACAGAGTCGTAATAATCACATACTACTAAGACAGAAACGTAATAATCGCATACTACTAAGACTTCATTTACCACTAAGATACATTCATTTCTCTCTCTCTCTCTTTCTCTCTCCCTCTCTCTCTGACCGCCCTCAAATTCGTGTCAGTTTCCTCCATCTGGACATCCTCACCCTCACCCCGCCCCTACCAATTTCTGTCATCTGCTTTTATTATTTCCAAAACCGGTATCAATGGACGCTATTCAAGATCAGCGCGGTTCTAACGAGCACTCCAAGACGCATAAAAGACCTAAAGCGTCCAAGACATAATAATTTCCAGAGAGCACTCGGCACAATAACTACCCACGGAAACACACAGATTATCCCATCATCAGAAATCAGCGAGCTCCAGATAATTCACCACCAGGAGACACAGTCCTGTGAAGGCACCACGAAACGTCCACTGTCTTCGGCGAACCTGTCCGCTGTAATTAGTTTCGACGTGTCTCTTTTTTGCCATTTTGGTCAAATTAAGACTCCCGCGCGATTTCTCTCCAGGACAATTAATATTATTACGAACCCTGAACTCGGAACTGGACCTGGCGAGGAAAACAAGTTTAAGATGGAAAGACACGAAAGAAGAGTAAGGCGGGAGGACGGAGGCGACAGTGAGCGATAGCACTTCCTCAGACTGACTCGGGCCAGCCATTACTCCAGAGAATGACAATTAGCATCATAATATCGGAGTGCCCAGAGGGTCAAGTGTCACCAGCTTTGGGCTGCTTGCCATAATTTTTTAATCACTGCCGGGCTGATGGCGTTTTTTTTTTAAGTGTAATCTCCAAGATGGATTAGTAGGTCACGTGGAAAACGACCGTGGTTAAATCTAGCATTAAGAGAATGCTGCTGAAAGCAAGAATTTTTTTTTTTTTTTTCCATAATCCGTAGTAAGCTGCTGGTTCCTGCCAGCTCTTTTTAACAACGCTGATGGTTTTAGGCTGTTCATTCTTTGACGTAGCCCAATTATGCATCTTTCTTGGCCAGGGTTTCTTAACCTGGGGTCCATTAATGGATTTTAGGAGGTACATGTACATAAGGTAAAATTTAAAATGTAACTTTTTTTATTATGCTTTTACATACATTTTTTTCCAACAAGGGGTCCATAGCCTTCATCGGACAAGCAAAGCGGACGATAGCCGTCACCAGACAATCAAAGGGGTCTGTCGCATAGAGATTTATGATCAATAAATTTTCTATATTCTTTTCTACCCGTGTCCTCTACTTTATTATCGCTCTTTTATCCTTTTCCTGGTTTTTTTTTTCGCATTCGTTCGTTTGCGACAAAATATATTTTCCCATTCTGACTTTGCCGTTGCTTTTCTCATACTGGTAACGCAGTATTACATAGATGTCAGTCCCGGGATGTGAGCAAATGGTGTGAGAAATTCGTTTTCGTAAGACATGATGGCAGACATATCGTCTACATTTTCACCTGACACAGCGTTTCTTCGGCTGAGTTCTCGGCGTTAGGTGTGAGTAGGCGCCAATCTGCTGCGCTCAGAAATGAGCGTAGTCGGGTGAGGCGTTAAGACGCGTATTGACAGGTGATGGCAGTTAGGGCCTGCGTCTAGTATGTGAAGTGTTAAGAGACGAGAAGGGGAGGCTATTTCGGATTTGCGAAATAACGTGGGATCCTTTGTCTGTTTAAGATATATCTACCCGAGAGAGTTTTAGACTAGTCATTCATACTCCTAAATCTGCAGTAGACAGATCACTCGTGCTAGGAAATATCTTGTGTATTGCAAAGTTCTGAGTTTCTTGGCAACATTTTGCCGAGTTCCAGACTACCATTATATTGAAGGATTCTAGTTCGTGGTTTAATCTGTAGTTCTGTGTGGAGGTAAATATTTAATATCTATTGTGTTGAGTGATCTAGTGATAAATCGCTTATTTTCATTTTACTAGTTAGATTTCTGTGCAGAAGAAATTAATATTAAGTCTGTTATATTCGCTAGTCGACATGTTACAGTGAAAAGCAGAATATATTATAATTTCTAGCTTAAACGCATGCAGCTGTAAATGAATTAAATTAAACTGTGAATAATCAGTCGAGAATATTTTAACTAACTTATAACTGCACTGATTCATCATTGAGTATTGACGAAATACGTATGTATTTCTAATTCATGATGACGGATTTTGTGAATATAACTTATTTCACGGGAGATTTAAATGATAAGACAAGCTTTACGCTTGCAGTTTATAATGTAAGTTATAACCGAGTACATAGTATGTATAAGTATTTTATATGTTGTTTTTTCTTTATTCAGTGAAAACTGAGGTAACCCAACTTCGCCAGCGTTGAGTACGAGAAAGTAGTATCGTGAAATGAACAATAAACATTTTAGTGATTCTTAAAGACGTGGGTGTACCAAAGTAAAACCTGTCTGGCATTGCATTGCATCCAGAAGTCAGAGTAATACATTCGCTAAACTTTAAGATTTAAATAAAGTAACGGGCCTATCGCGCCAGATTTAATTCTTCCTGAGAGAAACCTCAAGTACATTTCAGCCCTGGTGGCAAGTAAAATATTACAAGAAATAAACATTCCGACGGAGTTTTGACTACCTGTGGTGTGACCAAATAAAGTCCTATACTGAGAGAAGGCAGTTACCTGTTTTTTTTTTTTACTGCAAATCTAATCGCGATTGACAGATTTGCTCGCTTTTAACGTTCAGTGCTTTTCGATGTTGTTGTTTTTTTCTCTTTGGCATAACACTGCGTGCAGACAGGCGAGCTGCACGAACCACCGTGTACTTAAAATACTAAACACTTTTTTTTGGTATGTTAAGTTACATATGTCTCGTTTTGGTTGTTGTTGTTGTTGTTGTTGTTACTGATCCAGCGGCGCTAGGGCTCCTGCCCTTTGGCTCAATGCCATGTGGCGATATCTCAGGTGATATCTCAGGTGATATCTGCATGTTTTCGCAAGTTGTTTTGTTTCTCCGCACAAAGCGTTCCACTTATCTAGCTTCGGAGGAAGGAGCATTTTGGTAACATCATCGAGTGCTGGGCACTCAAAGAGGTGGTGGTCAACAGTTTCGTAAGGGAAGTTAAATAGCTGGCACTCTGGAGTGTTCAAAAACAAGCCAACTGACATAGACACGATCGAGAGATGACTTCTATTATTTCAGCCAGCTGAAAGCATCCATATATTTTAACTGCTGTGGATCCATGTTACGCGGATTACTATTTAAAAAAAAAAAACCATCAACTTTTGAATTAAAACTGATATACCCCCCTCTCTAAATAAGTATGCTGAAAAAAATTTTAAAATGACCGCGTTTAAAAACTGACTTCGATGCCACCATTGAAATGGAACATTTTCACGTGGCCTCAGTGGCACGCCTACTACGAGTTACAATGTTACCGTTTTAACCGGGGTTGTGGAGTTGGCCACACATTTTTCGACGCGTGAAATTTTAGAAGCTTGACTCCAACTCTCGACTCTGACTTCGGTTTTTTTACTAGTCATATGGCATACAATTCGGATTGTAGAAGCCCGACTCGACTCAGACTACAATTATTTACTAATCAAATGGTATACAATTCCGAGTCACACTCTGGACATTATTTTTTTTAAACCGACTCCGACTCCAATAAAGAAAACGACCGACTCCCACGACTTCGAAGCCCTATTTTTAAACTCCCACTAAGAACGGCTCATCATCATCATCGTCTTTCACGCTTCTTACGCAGCATGCAGCCACTTACGTAGCCGGTCCCCTTAGTGCCCTGTATATAGAGAGTGACGACAACTAAGGTTAGCCAAAAAATGGCGGCCAAACCCGTATCGCTAGAAAAAGGACCCAATCGCGACTTTCAAAATTAGCTACAAATACAGTAGCACATATTTGTATCTAAGGTCCTTTTTCCAGCGATACGGGTTTGGCCGCCATTTTTTGGCTAACTTTAGTTGTCGTCACTCTCTATATAAAGGGCACTAGGTCCCCTTGTAGAAAGCTTGCCCACAACAGTCACGCGCTCCTTCAGCAGGGGTTTCTGTAGCAATTTGTTTGACATAATGAGGCTGCCAGGCCTTTCTCTTTAACACACATACACACCATGCACAACCTCAGATTAGCCATTGTAGTGGTGTTTGATGGTATTGTATGATGGTGTTATTACTAAATGTAAATTGTATGAGGCCAGCTGTGAAGGCTCCTGAGATAAAATGTAGTGGTGAATTGTCAGAAGGCCTTTCTTGCTACCACTACGACCTCACACTTAATTTTTTTTAATGAATGTGGCTACGTAAAGTGTCTAGGGTTATGATATGTAGTGTGGTGTAATGGATTATAAATATACCCACAGATATTAACAAGACTAATAATATTAATAAATGTTAAAATACACTGAACTAACTCACGTGTGTAAAATTTTTTGATATAAGTATATTACATTTATTTTGTTCTGTGTCAATTTTTTAGGTTGACCAGAACTTAAAAGGATTTAGAGATTATGAAAAAGAAATGCATGGAATATTATATCATAAATGCAATAGTGTACATATATATGTACTATACTAGTTAGTTTTATTAAAATGTTCTAGTATTCATCTACTTGGGAGGATAGTTACTGTTTGTGCTGTTGGGGTGGCCTCATCACACCTGTCTATATTGACTACACAGTGTCCAGAAAATGGTGGGAATCATTATGGGGTTCTTAGTAACTAAAGGGCGTTGGTGAAAGTCCAGCAGACCAGAGGCTCACTCATCTGGTAGTTGTCGCTCTGGTGCTGAAATCAGGTGGTCCCACCTCTCCGTGCTGGCGGGCAATAATGGTGGTCTCTGTCACAAGTACTGCACAGATACACTCGAGTAAAGTCACCAACTGAATAGCCACTGCTTTGTTGACAACAGAAACTCACAGCTCTGCAATCAAAGTATGGGCAAAGTCAAGGGCCTATTCTCTAAAGTCTGCAAATCTGTATGGGCACAACCACTTGTCAACCTACAACCCAAAATCCACTTCCCCCAATTTTTTTTTCTTCTACACCATGTCTGGACACAACACAGTGACACAACAACCACATCATACAGACAGGTCAGATCTCTCTGACCAAACAGCACATTTACCATGGTGGTTTTACATCAGATAGATCCTCCCAGACTATAGATCCTGAAAAAATGTTTATTAGTTTTCGGCCCTAAAAGAGGATAGGTAATATGTATCATTATTCTCAACACTTGATCTGTCTTGCATAATCCTTGCTGGAGTTTATGTACATTGTTGGTCCCTAGACCCTGACTAGGGCGGGGGGTCTAGAGCAAATCCCTACTTGTTTGTAAGGCTAGATTTCGATATGGCAGTATCAAATCACTCAAACATGAAACAATATTCAAAATATATATAAGGAAATAATTTCAATCTTACCAGATTATGAATAAATAACACAGAATTGCTAGCAAAACTCAGCTGAGCTGCTGGCTATAGTATGGCGTCCCTAAATTTATTTCACTTGCTTTCATATGGAATCACCACACTTTAAAATCTGTGTCTATCACTGAACAACTATTGAAGAATGGCCCCACTTTCGCGTCTGAGCGCTAATGATATGATTGTCTGTGGCCAATCACTGCCTAGTTTTATTTGAATTTCAAAATTTCTACACTAAAGTCATTTCAGTCATGCTTCAGTCAAGTATGGATGTTTATCTGTTAGTCTGTCCGTCTCTACTTGTGTTTCTAAAAAAAATGTGCTTGGTTTTTGAACCAACCTTTCTCTCCCCTCCAAAATTTTGTCGTTAAAAGTTATATTTAGACACAGCTACCGCTAAAAAACCCTCTCCTCCATACTAAGTAAATTTGAACACCTGCGTCCAAGGTCGTGTTTTTGTGTGCAAATTGCGACACTTTTTTATTCAACACAGTCTGTCGATGATGTGAACTACACTGTCTTTTGTCATTATCTTCAATATTATCTATCCGTTTGTAAAATTAAGACCATCTTAGTTCACTGCTCAGAATAGGCCATCCGGCCAGCTAATTTTTATATTCCTAACATTAATATTAAGAAAAAATTACTTTTTAATTTTTGTAATATTCCTAACATCTGCGTTTTACCGCTCCATTCAAATCAAAAGCTTGGTATCGCAAAAGCGTCCAATAAATGACTGTGGCGTATTATATCTAAGGTCCCTTCTGTCGAGTTGCTTACTTTTTATGTCAACTTGGGAAACGTGACTTTTCTCCGTTTCCCCCCCAATTGCGTCTCCTTAGCCTTTCCAGTCATATTTTTTTTTCTTTTTGATCGGATTTTACCGTTGTATCTCTGTCAATTTCACTACAGCCATCGTGTACGAAATGCCTGACGCAGAAGAATTGCTCGTGGTCCCAAGTATTGTCTTGTAATGGGGCTATTAGTTATACCTGCACAATTTACTCACTAGAGGAAGATGTGAAAGGCCGAAATTTGACAGCACTAGCGACTGAAGATAGCGATTGAAAAAAAAATATGACAGTTGTGTAGAAAATTATACAAACAACGAAGTGCTAATATTGAGCAGATAACTGATAATGATAGAATGATCATTCGGAATAACCACACGAACATTTAAAAAATAGGCATTTCAGTATACGTGCACAAGGTGTGACAATTTCAGGTGAAAACAAAGCAGTATCTGGAATCAAACTTATCGAACTGCAGATAAAGGAATTAGGAATGAATGATGGACATGCCCCCGAGTAGTTACATGGGGGCCCCTCTGGGTCAGACAATGAAAGAATATGACTACTGCTCCCTCATGCATGTCGTAATGTGCGACTAATACGAAGCACGCAGCTGGCAAAGTCATCATGTCAAATAAAATAGCTACAGAAGCTGCCGCTGAAACAGCAGATAAATGCTTTGAAGCTGGTTTCATACTGAGGCAGTGGCCCTATCATCTAAAGCGGTGATTCTCAACGTAGGCCATATAGCCCCCATGCCATATTTCTAGGGGGGCGGGGGCCACAGTAAGATGCTAGCGTACCATTTTTCCAGCAAACAGTGACTATGAAAATGGGTGGGGGGGGGGGGGGGGGGTGCCACAGAGTTAAATAAGACTCAGAAGAGGGCTATGAGCAAAAACAGGCTGAGAACCAGTGATCTAAAGATGCGAAAAAGGTGATGATGATACACTCACAAAATGGACAATTTAAGATGTAAAACAAAGCAGTATCACGAAACAAACGATAGATTAGCGCGCGCACATACACAATTAGCAATGCAGGATGGACATGACTAACTAGAGCAGTGCTCCGCAACCGGTGTGCCGTGGCACACTGGTGTGCCGCGAGTGTCTGCTTGGTGTGCCGCGACACCACGAAAGAATTTCATATATAAAATTTTACAAATAATAAGTTGAGTTATCATCACCCACCAATCTATGGGAGTTCTTCTTCCACGTTCGCCCTCAGACTTCTACATTAATGGCTCTAATAAAGGGAATAGCCAGCTGAATGTTTCTGACATCTCCAAACAGTTTTTCGTTGAGAGAAGTAAATTGTTGTCATACTAGTTAGTAGCTTTGTGGTTCGATCCCCAGTTGAGGTGGGGATTTTTTATACCGCAAACGGCTCCGGGGTCGACCCAGCCTCAAGAATTGGGCACAAGAGCAATTATGGGAAGGTTAAGGCGGCCGGCGTAATGCTGACCACATCACCCCTAGTGTGCCGATGGTCAAGAAAATATGGGCCTAACACCATATTACCAATATGCCTCAATGGGCGTGTAACGGGATCCTTTACATTCCTTTTACCTTAACTCGTAGCTTTTTGTGGACCCCATCGAGATAAGGAGTCCGGCACCCTCCTAACTGTCTGGGCTCCTTTGGTAGAGCAGCATCTATTTGAGTAATATTTGTATATGTCATCTTAAGGCGATTTATGTTGCAGGTTGTGCGCCTTGTACAGCCGACATCAGCCTGCATTTATTTGGGACTGGCTTCCCTGCCTTTTGGTTTTTCCTGACTTCCCTGAAAGGCAGCAGTATTGTTTCACTATAGAACTGGTCTGTACAAAAATGCAGAAAACTACCGAGAAATATTATTTTATCTCTTTTTGGCATCAGTCTCCAGGTTTATTCCTGTCGAGCTGAGAATATTAGAAATGTGTTGGCTTGTACTGTTCCTACTCATCCTTCGATGTTTGCAATCCGCTGTGCTTTTGACCAAGTCTAAAAAAACAGAAGCCGCCGAAGAACCCAGAATCTACTGAACAGTCTCACTAACCTCAGCATTTAGAAAACTCGTTGAGATAAAGGGGAATCGTAGGCTTTACTGGTGGCTGGAAAGAAATAAGGTCATCGATGACAGTCAGACAGGCTTCAGACAAGGTTGCAGAACAGACGAAAAACTCTTACATTTTGTGCATACACAAAAAAAACACCAACGTAGATGCATTCCAAGAAGGTAAACAAACCACAGTTGTATCACCAACAACGTCAACGAGGAATGGCTCAACCGATGGGCAGAAGATCTACAAGACGTGACTTGTATAAAGAACCCACTCATCCACCAAGAATGAGAGCATCAGTAACCAACGATGTGTGAAGCAGAGCACAATCTCCCAGTTTAGATCATAACCTACAAAAAAACAACAACAAACACCTAAACAAATAGAACTTCTCCCATGAGCCTAATTGCCGCAACTGTACCCATCCATATACAGATGACCTGCTCCATACAAAACAGTTCAGCGTGTGCTCACTTGCCCAGGACTCTCCATTGAAAGTAGAAAGCTACTGACAGGCTCTCTACAAATTCTTCAACTTGGCGTTGGCTGTGAAAAAAGGACGAGCTCAGCAGCCCTAGTTAAACAGCAGGAACAACAACATAAACCATCGATCCATCACACAAAAAACTAGGGAGCGTTGTCTCATGATTGCAGCGAATTAAAAAATATTTACCTCATCCACCCACTTATACGCCTGGTCACTACTACTCATAAAGCTGGATCTAGTATAGTGAACTCTCTAACACTTTACTCCCCTGCGTTAGTATCTATAAGTAACTACCTATACATTTACCTTTTTATGAACTGAAGTATTATAGTGTGCCGTGAAATTCTGAAGAACACTTAAGTGTGCCGTGAAATTCTGAAGAACACTTAAGTGTGCCGTGAAATTCTGAAGAACACTTAAGTGTGCCGTGAAATTCTGAAGAACACTTAAGTGTGCCGTGAAATTCTAAAGAACACTTAAGTGTGCCGTGAAATTCTGAAGAACACTTAAGTGTGCCGTGAAATTCTGAAGAACACTTAAGTGTGCCGTGAAGCAAAAAAGGTTGCGGAGCACAGAACTAGAGGACAGAGAGATACCGTTTAGAACAGGGCATCTTAACCTGTGGTCTTTGTACCTTGGAGGTCCATGAATCGATATAACCTAAAATTTAAATTGTAACGTTTTTTATTATGCTTTTACGTACATTCGTGTACAAGAGGTCCGTAGCCTTCATCGGGCAATCAAAGGAGCCCCATGACCTTAATCGGACAATCAACGGAGCCTATGACCTTAATGGGACAATCAGACGGGTCCGTGGCACAATCAAGGTTAAGAAACCCTGGTTTAGAATGATGTCTGTATGGTTAACGACGTCATCAATATGTCCAATCCACCAACAACGGCTTGACAACCACTCTTAATTCTACTAATAATATTCATAACCATTCGGGAACTCATCATTCCAAAATGTAAACCCCCTCATTCATCCTTGAACATGAAGCTCCTTTTTCACTAGCATGCGGAAACTGCTCATATAAAAAGGTCGTGGAGACTTTTCCATGATGGAAAAACGCTACAGAACCATTGCACAAGAAAGAATAACCAAGACACACGCAATGCCAGCGAAGCTATTTGATCTTATGGGAGGTTAAATGGCAGGGCGACAGATTTAATGATGATGCACACGATGGACAGCAAACACTGTCTGAACGCAGAAATTACAGGGAGAACTTTCTTGTCCCTGTCATCCCGGTTATTTCGTTATTGCAGTTGTTTGTTGTTATTGTGCTTGTTGCGTGCAGATGCAGACAGCGGCGTGTACGACAGAATTAGATTATTTGGTCAGGAGACACGCGGTTTGTCTCTGCGTTCAGGAAGCACAAAGTCTGTCTCTTCGTTCTGGAGACACAGGGCTGGCTTAGGCTAACAGCTATGTCTGTGGAATTTACCTTTGAACTTTTAAAGTTTATACATTTATTGTGTGTGTATGAGGGGTGTCTGACTTATGTCATTATAACTCGTTTTCGTTTTAGGTGCGTTGCTTCGGCCAGTGTCATACCGTGTTTCTGCAGGATTTCTTTTAAAAACTGTCTGGAAACAGATCACAGGACGTTTAGTGCAAGGAGCTTCTGCATGGGAATGTTAACATTCATGGCTGGGACATTTCAAGAGGACACTCTCAAGCATTTACAGAAAGCTTCTTTCATCAAAGCACAATAATTCAACATAAAGTAAAAACTCCTTTTAAGAACGTGAATGAGAGACATAAAAAACGCATGCAGTATTCCAAGAGCTAAAGGTTTTGTAAACATAAAGGTATTCACATAGCGGATATTGCCGTAGGTGAGCGAAATGTTAGAGACTTCACTTAACTAGGTCTCAGATTTATGAGGTGGGGAATGACCAGCTCTCTTCCTCGCTGCCCCTGCCTTTCCTATCTTGAAAGCAGAGTCGAGTAGCCATTTTTACTGCCGGATGGACTGTACTGTCAGGAGACCTGGTTTCAAACCTGGTCCCTTTGCCTCGAGAAGCCAGCACTATAACCACTATGCTACCAGGTAGCGTTACGCTCCAGTCTACCCAGTTGTAAATGGATACTTGACTCTGGAAAGCAAAAACAGCGAGGGAAAACAACCGGTCACTCTACCTCATAAAGCTGACACCTAGTACAGCAAAGTCTGTAACACTTCACTCCTAGGCCCTAGAGCAGTATCTACTAAAAAGGTCACATAGTGGATACTGCCGACGGGGAGTGAAGTGTATAGAGACTTGGCTACACTATGTCCAGCATCGACAGGTGGGGTGGATAGTTCCCTTCCTCGCTGCCTTTTCATTTCCTAACTCAAGAGAATAGTCAAGTACCCATTTACAGCTGGTTAGACTGCAGCGTGATCCCACCAGTGTTGCCACTCTGAATTTTGAAAAAAAAAACCTAGATGGTACCTTACAAAACACCTAGATACACCTAGATTTTGAATTTTCGCCGACAGGCTACTTTAGGCGGTTTTTTTTTGGGGGGGGGGGGGGGCTTTATTGGGGTTTTTTTGTTTTTGTTTTGACTACTTTGGGCGAAAAACCGAAAACCACAACTTGACCTAGGAGGCGTTCGTCAACTAATGAAGGAAAATGACACCTAAACGGGACCCCAAAAACAACCTAGATCTAGGTGAATCCACCTATGAGTGGCAACACTGCTCAGCACCATTACCACGAAAAGCCAGCAATCAAACTACGCTCGTATCTACTAAGGGACTACCCTTTACCTTGAAATTTTACCGTATGATAATGAACGACATACTTCCATACAAAAATACACGATTTAATTTAACCGTTTAGATAGAAACAGTAGCCTTTATTGTACAAACAAATTACTCCTTTTATAAGCCACTGACTTCCAAACAAAAATTTAATTAATAAGAAACTAGTACCGGGTACACAGTTTGTTAAACAATAAATTTGATCCCAGCAATTAGTGAGTGACTCATACTACAATATATTCCAGCATCGACCTGAATACACGCCCCAACAGTCTGGGGCGAAAATGAAAGACCGTGGACAATAAATGGCTTCGATCAAATTTCAAAGCGAAACTAAACAAAGACAGCGCCAGAGCAAGTAGGTCATTCCATCTATAAATGCACAGAAAAGAGGAATGCGGTAAGTAATCACAGAGAGGCGTGCAGGAAAAAACACGCGTGGTACAACACAGCCTTAAGGCAACGTTCTAGACAATTAACACGTTCTCAAAGAGCTGGTCAATTAAATAGCGAAGATCTGAAATAAGAGTTAGAAAGACGGCGAACTTGGTGACTGATAACATTGTAACCAGAGAAACCCTGGAAAATCAACGTTCAGGGTGTACACGGGACTTAAATATCTCCGGGCGGATTAGAGAATTCCTGCTTGAAGAGAAGATTGATGACTGGGGCGCTGTTAGCGTCTGTAGGACCAGGGTGGACAAAGAACTGACAGAATTAACAGCAATATCTTCTTCTTCGTTCGCCGCAAGACTTCTACTTTAATGACACTAATAAAGGCAGTAGTCAGCTGAAAGTTCCTGACATCTCCAAACAGTTTTTCGTGGAGAAGTGGATTGCTGCCATATGCCACTCCATTCACTGTTGTATGTAGGGCAGGACTTGATTAGATGTTCGGCTGTCATGGGGCTGGTGCTTCAGGAGCAGAGATCTGTTGGACCAATCCTGTACTTGTGATATAGAAGGTACCTCAACCTATTGTGACCAGTACGTAAGCGGAAAATGATGACCTGGTCTCATCTACATAGCTGGTGATATGCATCACATTTTATGTGACCTGTGTGATCTCTGACCCATTTGGACTTGAATATGGCTTTTATAGTTGTTTTAGCCATTTCATAAGTTGTCTCTATATCGTTTTGTTGCAGGGCTCCCCCTTCTTTAGCAAGTATCATTCTACAATACTTCAACAGAGAGAGAGAGAGAGAGAGAGAGAGGGAGATAGGGAAAGAGAGAGCGTGAGACGGATATGCGTAGTAGTTAATCATTTTTGTAATAGGAGTTTTGGCTAGGCACGTACCGTTCAACCAAGATACAGGGTTCGTTGGTTATATTAAGGCGAGTGTTGTTGTTTAACTAGGGCTGTTGAGCTTCTCGCTCTTTTGCAGCCAATACCCAGTTGAAGACGCCTTGCTATTATCTACACTAGACTTGTGATATGGCATAAAATTATGCACATATACGGAGTTATATGTATAAGTATGGTATGTGTGTGAATAAATGAATACGTGGCTTTCGTAGACTACATTTCAAACTATTCACTCATTCATACAGTAATACAAAAATTTAAAAAAACTAATCATCCACACCTGCACACAAATGACTGCTTTGCCAAACACCATGAGGTAAAATAGTTTCATTTTAACAATGACGGGAAAATTGACAGTGTATATAGTTTATTTTCATTTCTTGTGTGCTTTTACTAAATGTGCCAACAAATTTCCAATTGTGATAAGAACTTTATTTATGATCAGAAACAACTGAAATTGCCCTACATTATGTAAAAATGGATGTACTTTAACATGAAAGTGGTCTTAGGAGTTCTACTTTAAAATTTTATTTCACATTTTTTTAAACCACCCCTTTGCATGGATCAAACGTGGATCTGCCTTGACTTAGTCTAAGTATCGTAAAATTCAGAGTAGGAGTCGGGACATTTTTTAATCGACTCCGTTAAAAATGACCGACTCCACAGCCCTGGCCGAAAGATGGCCACCGACCGAACAAAATGGAGGCAGTTTGTTGTTGCCCTACAAGACCCCACTAGGCGTGATGGCCACTGACTGCCTTGACAGCCATGGGCTAAGGATCCACAAAAAAGAAATAAATAAAACACACAGCTTCCCTCGCATGAAATAAATGCCAACCAACAAGAGTTGTATTCCCAAATATAGTTCTATGATTCTAAATATAGCGCTAATCATCTATCTAATTGGACTGGTTATCGCGCTTTGCTAATGAGGGTGAAAGGGCAAGTGAGAAGCCAGTCATGTGATGACAGCTCGCCACACAGCTTGCAAATGTAGGTCAGTCTCAGAGGGTTAAGATGCCTGAAAGTGTATTACGCTCAGCGTTGCCACTCCGAACTGGATTCCCATAAATCTAGGATTTTTTTTTTTTTTTTTTTTTTTTTGGTACCGCCTAGCTGTCATTTTTCTTCATTAGTTGAAAAACGCCACCTAGAATTCGCCCAAATACGCCCAAAGTAGCCTGTGATAAAATTAACCGTGATACAACGTTAAAATATCTCCAAAGATAAAATGTGGGGATAAAAATAATGCGTAAGCTACTAGAAGACATGATCGCCCATGCCGCGGGTCACTACCCGCCATGGAAACTAACTTGTTAGACGTGAAGGCAAAACGTTTACCCTTGTAGACGGGATGAGAACGGAGATCAAAAGGAAAAAATATGACTGAACACGTGCTTGAAACTAGCAAGGCTAAAAAGACGCAATTGGTGGGGAAAGGAAAAAAATTCACGTCCCCAAGTTGACACAAGGTAAAGAAATCGACAAAAGGGACCTTAGTTATTATACGCAACAGTCATTTCTTGGACGCTTTTGCGATACTTAGTCCTTTTATTTGAATTCAGCGGCAAACGCATTACAGAAGATGCTCGAACATATTTCAAAAAAAAACAACTAACCTTGAAAAGTAACTTTTTCTTAATAATAATGTTAGGAATATAAAACCTAGCTGGCCTGATGGCCCATCTTGAGCAGAGAAATAATATGCTTTCATTTATACAGACGGATAGATAATAATGAAGATATTGACAAAAGACTGTGTTGTTCATATCAGCGAACGACTGCATTGAAACAAAAACATGTCACTAATTTTCAAAAAATTGCGGCCTTGAGACTCAAGTGCTAAAATCTAGATGAATGAAAGAGAGGGGGAATTAGTGGAAAGCTGTGGCTAAAAATAACTCTAGAGGCAGATTCGTGTAGGAAATGCATGTATAAACAAGTGTGTTTTTGTAAAAAACGCAAGTAGAGACAGACGGACCAACAGACAATAATACATACTTGACTGAGGTATGACTGAATTGACTTTTGGTAGGAGGTTTGAAATTTGAAAAGGAAAAAAAGGCGGTGATTGGCCACAGATAAACATATTATCGGCGCTCAGACGCGCATTTTTGCCATTCATCATAAACTGGGGGCAAAGTCTACAGACAGGGGGTATGATGTGCTGGTGTTGTGGGTAGTGGGTTTCCCCCCTTGCTTCACTCTAGGCCTAGTGAATTCTGTTCATGAAAGGAGCGACCATTGCGGTGTTAGTCTCTTGGCCTAGCAAAACCTCTCATACCCCAAGATCGTTGTGCGTGGTGAAGAGCCACACCCTCCTCGAGGTAGTCCTGGTAACTGAGGGTGCGAATCCTCAGGCTAAACACAACGGATCTAGAGGAGCAAACCTCGATAATAAAACCGGTGCACTACACCGTACACGCCCTCTGTGGGTGGGAAGGAGCCAGATGGATACTGAACAAGTCTTGGGAGTGGGAACGAGTGTGGACTGCTCCCTGAAGATCGGAACCCATCGTACAGGCACAGAGACTCAGGACGTGACGATCCTATTGCCTTCAACTCTTGGTCACATGCCTAGAGCCTCGGAGAACTCGGCGTAACCAGCAGGCAATTTGGTGGGGGGGAAAGAGCACTGTGAGCCCTACCTTGGCTACGTATCACAAGGAGACGCAGAAACACCCCCTTTATCTCCCCCAGAGCTGGCACAGTACACTTCTGGCTTCTACCCGGGGCGTTAGGAAATCCACAGGCACCCCAGCATCACAATGCCAAGAAGATGACAAAGTTGGAATTTACTAATTCAAACCTGGCAGAGCAAGTCCTCCAACAGATGCGGCCGATGCTGGGCCCACTGGCGCGTGGACACGTCCCGATCCCCATCGAGACTTGCCCGGGAGCCCACCCCGGCTCAAAAAAGCAGAGAAGGCCACTCTCCAAACCTCCGATGTCTTGCGGGCAGTGTTAGGATGTGCAAGAACATGGACAGGAAGACTCCACAACTTCCCCACTGAAGACACGCCCACGGCGACCGTTGCCTCAACTGGCTGTGTGTGGTGTACCCGGAAACGGGGCCTCCCAGTACTGAGACACAGTTAAGTCCCCGATGTCATTTATCGGTGCAGAGTTGAGAGAGATGGCTGAGCATCACAATCCCCCCTGTGTTGCAGCATGATGAGAACCCAGAATTGCACACTGAGCTTGGGGGGAATCACTTGGGCACCAGACTTAATACTGGCTCTTGACTGGATGCCGCATGCAGGAGATTTCTACAATGGGGGGTTGGCAGGTGGTGGGTATCTGGAAGTGGCTCTGTGCAGGACGTGAGGATTCCTTGGGTGAGCCCAGAACCAGAGCACAGCATTGTGCAAGCTCTGCATAGTTGGAGAGCCCCCTGGATGACGGGGAATGCACAGTGTGCTACCCCACCTGTCCCCAACTGCTAACTTAGAACCAGAAGTGGGGTCCTCTGTATGCGTGCCAGGCCAGGATAAAATGCCTGGGAAAGAGACTGGAGCTCAGAACTCCCTAACTCAAAGTTGCAGGATGGCAGGAAAGACAGGGCTATTTTGAAGATAATGCAACCATATTTTCACCATACGAGCTCGGACGCCGCCTCGGTAAACAAGGTCCGCGCAGAGCAGTGACACCCCCAGGCTGCTTGCGAATAGTCTACTACTGGAACATAAACAGATTAGGGATGAGCCCACTCTCCCGTTGAACAGGTGCTAAAGTCATAGATACTGGGCCAGAAGGCGCACCGGAAACCACAGTATCACGCAACTCGCTTTTTTTCTATGGAGAGTACACCGTCAAATAAATCTCGTACTGGTGCTGCCCATGTGGAGCTCCACCAGGCAGGTGCAGTGCCGGGCTCTGAGCCTCGACAGAGCCCACCCTCAGCTACTGGAGGACCCTCTAGACCGTCTTGTGGAGTCAGCAGACGGCGGAGGAGAACTACTGACCAAAACAAAACAGAAAAAGAGAAACCAGAGTGCCACTTGTCATGATGCACTGGAATGCAGAGGGAGTGAACAGCAAGCAGGCTGGATACAGCAAAAAGACAGAGCTGGAAAACATCTTGTATGAGAAGCAAGTCAGTGTTTGCTGTATCCAAGAGACTCACTTGAAAGCAGATCAAACCTTTAAAATAAGGGGATATCAATGCTTCAGATCCGACAGAAAAGATAGACGAAAAGGAGGAGTACTTACTCTTGTAAGGAATAACATTCCTGCACACGAAAGGAAAACCTTCATGGATGGAGCAGAATATCAGCTGTAGCAGATAAAGGTAGACAAGATGGAAATAGAACTCCTGAACTATTACTGTCCGAACAACAAACCCCTGAGTCTCAGCTCTATACAGGTACCAGCCACCAACTTTATAGCAGTTGGAGACTTTAATAGCCACTCCCAGAGCTGGGGCTATAACCATCTGGATCACAGAGGTGAAGAGGTTGAAACTTGGCAAGATGATCACTCCCTCATCCTAGTCAATAATGCCACAGATACTCCTACCTTCTACTCCAGAGGATGGCACACAACTTCAACACCAGATCTTGCCTTCTCCACACCAGATATAGCTGGATCTATTAGTAGAGAAGTAGGAGACCAACTAGGGGGGGAAGCGACCATCGCCCAATCTTTCTTACTGTCCAGAGTGCAACTCTCAGTACAGGCCCAGCCATTACAAGATGGAACTACAAAAAAGCCAACTGGGGTTTATTCAGGCATCAGGTGAACACGCTGCTGTCTACCCTCAAGGTACAGAACAGAGACATTAATGAAGTGGTAAAAGACTTCAACAGATGCATACTACAAGCTGCAAAAGAAACCATTTCCCAAAGGATGCCGGCGTAACTACATACCATACTGGTCCAGGCACACTCCAAGGAACGTCAGGAAGCCATGGACCTAGGGCTAGAAAGGACGCAGAGTCCTCAGCCTTCACTTGAAACTCACAACAAATGGAAAAAGGCTGTAGCAGAGTTTCAGAGAACAAAGCTAGAAGAAAAACGGAAAAGCTGGAGAACTAAAACGGCATCGCTGAACCTTGAGAAAGACGGCAGGAAACTTTGGAGATTAGTCAAGTCTCTAAATGAAGAGCGTTCCTCACCTAGGCAGACTATCACATTGGATGAAGGTGGCAAACTTTTCAGAGGAAAACAAGCTGCAGACTTGTTTGCTAGAAGATACAGTTCAGAAAGCAACTTACCCATTAACATAGATCATCAGAGAGAGATAAGAAAAGAAATACTGGCAACCATGGGACAGACAGATACTCCTGCCCCAATGAGGGAACCCATCACACTAGGAGAAACTACAGAAGGCTATTTCCAAGCTTAAGTTTCAAAAGTCACCCGGCCCAGACAAAATCAGCAACGAAATGCTAGTAAATCTGAGCTCAGCAGCAAAGACAAAACTGCTTGAGATATTCAACCACAGCTGGTTGAAAGGAACGGTACCCCAAGTATGGAGAGAAGCCATCACAATACCCATACTAAAGAAAGGGAAATGTAAGACCGAGGCTGCAAGTTACCGGCCATTCAGTCTCTCAAGCTTTGTTGGGAAGACTATGGAGTGAATAGTCAACCACAGATTGAAATGGTATTTAGAGTCTGAGCATATCCTGGTGCCGGAACAAGCTGGATTTAGAGAATGCTACAGTATAGAAGACCAAGTTACTTACTTGTCTCAAGCAATAGAAGATGCCTTCCAGGAGAAGAAAAAGGTCCTAACGATCTGGGTCGACTTCAAGCAGGCCTTTGACAAGGTGTAGAAAGATGGCCTCATTGCAAAACTTAGGAGAGGTGGAATCTAAGGCAACATGATGAAATGGATCCAGTCATACTTGCATAACAGGAGAACTAGAGTCACTCTTGACGGTCTGCAGAGCAGAAAAGTGTTGCTCCATCAGGGGTGTACCTCAAGGAGGAGTAATTTCCCCAACACTCTTCCTTGTTTACATCAATGACCTGGTGAAAGATCTCCCTGCAGGAGTTAAAGCTGCCTTATATGCAGATGACCTAGTACTCTGGTGCGCTGATGAAAATGTCACCACAGCAAATTATAGAATGCAGCGGGCAGCAGACATGCTAGTGTCATGGGCAGAGAAATGGCTTATCACAATAAACACAGACAAAACCTCCACAACACTGTTCTCCCTCGCCCCCAAGGACAAATCAGCTAACATACACCTAGGGACAACCGTGATCAAGGAAGAAAGCTACCCCACCTATCTTGGGGTGACATTGGACCAAAGGCTTACATGGAATAAGCATATTGAAAATGCAGAAGGAAAGGCCCGAAGACGACTAGGCATACTCAGAAAATTAGCAGGTACCAACTGGGGAGCAAATGAACGAAATCTAAAGAAGATTTTTATAATGGAGTAATAAGACCACACTTAGAGTTTAGCTCAGCAGCATGGTCATCAGCTGCTAACTCACATCTGCAGTCTTTGGACAAGGTGCAAAATCAAGCTCTCAGGCTCATTACAGGAGCCATGAAAACTACACCAATAACAGAAATGCAGAAGGTTGCTGGATTACAGACATTGTCCCATAGAAGAGACACAAAAACCATGATCCAGATGGAAAAGTACAACAGTATGCCAATGCACCCAATGAAGGCAAGACTAGATGATCTGGCATTGGGACGTCTAAAGCGTAGCAGCTTTGTGCATCGGGGAAAAAGACTTATAAGACAGCATCAAGAAGACCTATCCATGAAGACAACACCACTGAAGCCCACCCTATACCCTGTACCATGGGAGCAGGCCAGCAGTGCCCTCCAAATTAATACATCAGTCAGTGGTCTCACAAGTGGATGTGAGTATAATGATCTGCAAAAACGAACTGCTACATTGAGTATGATCCAAGAAAGCTATCCCGATCAATCATGGATACATGCCTATACAGATGGATCAGCAACTAATGCTGTTAGGAATGGAGGTGCCGGTATCTTATCTCATATCCTGACAACCACTATGAGACTAGGCACATTCCCACTGGTAAATTCTGTTCCAACTATACAGCTGAGATTCAAGCTCTAGAGCAAGCTGCAAATATGATTTATAACACCAACTCTGACTGCCACCAGGTAGTCATCCTCACAGATGCACTGTCTGTCCTGCAAGCTCTCAAGGGTGGTAAACTCCCGCATCTGAGAAATGAACTAAACAAGGTAGCTGCCAAAAAGAGAACCATACTTCAGTGGGTACCATCTCATTGTGGTGTACCCGGAAATGAAAAGGCAGATAAACTTGCAAAAAAGGGAGGAGAATGTGAACAAGAAGATAATGAAGTCACATACTTTGAGAAAAAAGAGAGCTATCCAGACTATCAGAAGAGAACAGAACCAACCCAAAGACGACTATCACACTCTCGACCGGCAGGGACAGATAACTATTTTTCGACTCAGGACAGGGCATAACAAACTGAATAAACACATGCACAAGCTACGATTGTCTGCTTCACCACTGTGCACATGTGGATTAAACGAACAAACTGCTGAGCATGTTCTACAGGACTGTCCTCTGTATGACCAGTTAAGAAAGATATACTGCCCGAATGACTCAACACTAAACTCAAAGCTATATGGAGTTAAAGAGGAACTTCAAACAACAGTCGAATTCATCATGAGAACTCGTCTGACGGTGTAATCATCAAAGATGCGATCGCAAGAAGAAGAAGAATCATAAACTGTCCAGTAGTAGACACAGTAATTCTTCAGTGGTGTGATTCCCAGAAGCTAATTGCAATATTTAGAGGGACGCCATAGAGCCAGCAGCTCAGCAGAGTTTTGCTAGCATATAAACTGTGTTCTCTATTCCATAATTATCTGAACTGTGAGTTTTTTATTTGGCACCATGTAAAGTGGTGTCAAATGCTGTGTTGTAAAATACAAGTGAGGTACCCGTGCATCCAGTCGAGTTATTTTGGCAGAAGCAGCCTTAGATTGCCCCAAGCACGGAGAGGTGGGGGCCACCAGATTCCAGCACCAGAACTACTCAGTCAAATGATACGTGAGCGTCTGGCCTGCTGGACATTCACCAACTTATTTACATAACTAACACCCAACTATATTCCCATCAACTAAACATACAATGTTTAGAAATAAACTGTGTATTCCTCCAGCAGTAAATAGACAAACTGTTTGGTAGTCATAGACTGGGAGTGATGAAGCCACCCCAACAGGCACATCCATTAATCGTTTCTCCCAGATAAATTACAAATATAAACAGTAGTAAATATTAAACTAGTCTTGTAAAATTCATATAAGTACACACACCTTTTTCATTTATTATGCCATATATATCATGCATTTCATTCATAAATTTAAATATCAAAATTTTAAACAGCTTGAGTTAGTTCAGTGTGTTATAAATTTTATTAATATTATTAGACTTATTAAATATCTGTGTGTGTGTTTGTATATACTAATACAACACCTTACATTTCAGTACCCTAGATTTTTAACGTAGCCACATTCATTAGTAAAAAAAGATATGTGTGAGGTCGTAAGTGGTAGCAAGAAGGGCCTTCTGTAAATTCACAGCTACATTTATCTCAGGAGCCTTCACAGCTGACCTCATGCATCACACTAGGTAATATCACAACCATACAGTACCATCAAATCCACTACATATATTGGGGTCTTGTCCAGGGATAATTAGCTTAACAGTAATATTAGGATCTCCTGGTGGGAGAATTAAAATTAGGGGAACAAATTGTAAAAATTAAAAGTGTCCCTTAAAATTAAAAGTGAAATTAAAAGTTGGTGAATCTTCATAGCCAGTTAACTAATTAATTACCACTGGCTGTGAAGATTCACCAACTTTTAATTTCACTTTTAATTTTAAGGGACACTTTTAATTTTTATAATTTGTTCCCCTAATTTAATTCTCCCACCAGGAGATCCTAATATTACTGTTAAGCTAATTATCCCTGGACAAGACCCCAATATATGTAGTGGATTTGATGGTACTGTATGGTTGTGATATTACCTAGTGTGATGCATGAGGTCAGCTGTGAAGGCTCCTGAGATAGTAATTAGAATTACTTTAGTGGTTGGAATTTTATCTTGCTCATTGCTAAATTGTCTAAAAAGTATGGCGGAGCTGGCAAAGTTCAGATCAGCTGCTGTGCTAACGGCAAAGGATATGGGAATGGATGGTCAGGTTTTAATTCAATATGTAACGGCTGAATGTGATAAGTATATTGAACGGGAAGAAAGAAGATTAGAAAAAGAGGCTGAAAGAAAATTAGAGTCTGAAAGGTTGGCTGAAGAGAAGAGGTTAGAGGCTGAGACTAAGAGGCTGCAGATTGAGGCTGAGGCTAAGAGGTTAGAGGCAGAAGAAAAACGACAGCAAAGGGAAGCAGAAGAAAAATGATTGACTGCCGAAAGGGAGGCAGCAGATAAAAAGGCCGAAAGGGAGGCAGCAGATAAAAAGGCCGAAAGGGAGGCAGAAGATAGAAGGTTGCAAAGGGAGCACGAATTACGACTAAGGGAGCTGGAGTTACAAGGCCAGGCTCCTGAAAATGGTGCCAGCCCTTTTGCCTCAGATGCTACGCCCAGTCTGGGAGCCTCAACATCAGCTATGGGGTTTCATTTAGACCATTTTGTTGAAAAAGACGATGACATCGAGGGGTACCTCGGACGTTTTGAGTTATTAGCTACTACATATGGGTTAGAGAGAGAGAGAGAGAGAGAGAGAGAGAGAGAGGTGGAGTTTAAAGTTATCACAGGGACTGAGAGGTACTTCTTATGAAGTCTTCGCAAAAATGAACAGAGAAGACCAAGACAATTATGACATGTTAAAGCAGGCTTTGTTATTAAGGTACGAAAAAAATGGTGAATTTTATCGTAAGAAATTTAGAAATGCCAAACTGTTGTCTGGGGAGACATACCACCAATTCTCTGCCAGACTGGAAACCTATTTGGAGAAATGGACGGCTCTGGGGAAGACCCAAGATCTTAAGGAGATGATCATGATTGAGCAATTGAGAGAGTCCATGGCTCCAGACATGAGAAAATTTCTCATGGAACAAGGTGCAGAGAAGTTGGGGGAGGTTTTAAATGTCGCTGAGAGGTATCAGGCAGCCCAGGCAGAGGTAAGTGGTGCTAAAAAGAAGCACATAGAAACTTTTAAAGCTCCACAGCCATTTAATAAATTTGAAAATAGAGAACAGGGTAATAAGGGCAGGACAAACTTTGAACGGCCAAGAAATGACTATCGAGACAGAAACTCACAGTTCAATGACCAAAAATCCAATGAAAGAAAACCGTTTAACCAAGGAAAAAGATGGTGTAAATGGTGCAAGAAAGATAACCATAACACCGAATTTTGTAGAAGGAAACCTTCAAACATTGCTGCAATGAAGTCGGGGACTCAAAGATTAAATGTTAATCCTAATGGACAGCAGGAACCTTATCACCCCCCCCAGTTTGTGAGGATGTTATTTGTAATGGGGTCACCATAAGGTGCCTTTATGATACAGGTTTGGATTATGATTCAGTTGTGAAGTCTAGCCTAGTGGACCCAAGTCAGTATACCACAGAAACAGTGGAAATACAAGGGGCAACTAAGGACATACCACTCATGACACTTCCCATCGCAAGGATAACGGTGAAAACTCGCTATGTGGAAGGAGAAATCAGAGCAGCAGTGATAGATGAACCAATCTACCCTCTGATATTGGGGTGTAGATACGTCTTCTTGGGGAATCCCGAGAGACCTGTGATCATGGCGACAGTGCAGACCAGGTCACAGAAGAAGGTGGAAGAAGGTGAACCTATAAATGCTCATCCAGAGGAGATGAGGAAGGCGCAGGCTGAGGATAGGACACTCAAGCCATGTTTTAAAAAAAATTGCCCAAATGCCACACACCTCCGAGCAAGGGGGAATATTTTATGAAGAACAAACTATTATACAGGAAGGCCGGAACTGGAACAAATGGTCACAACCAGCTGGTTCTTCCCACTTCATATAGGGATAAAGTGATGGAACTCGGGCATGCGATTCCCTTCAGTGGTCACATGGGGATCAGCGCCACAGGACAGCGTATAGCTTGTCATTACTTCTGGCCAGGGATAACGGAGGATATAAAAAGATATGTCAAATCCTGTCCAGAATGTCAAAGGGTAGCTCCAAAGCACTGGACTGCTCCTGCAACTCTAGGGGAAATGCCCATAGTGGGAACACCTTTTGAGAGGGTTGCAGTGGATATTGTGGGACCTCTCACTCGGACCAAGAGGAGGAACAGTTACATCCTTACTCTGGTGGACACTTGTTCTATGTGGGGAGAGGCGGTAGCCCTGCCATCAATTGATTCAAAACATGTAGCAGAGGCACTACTTACAATATTCACCCGATTAGGATTCCCGCATCAAATCTTGACTGATAATGGCTCTCAGTTCAAGGGGAAACTAACGGAAGAAGTTTTTAAGCTATTTCAAGCCAGACACTTTCATTGTAGTCCGTACCATCCGCAAGGGAACGGCCAGGTAGAGAGGTTCAATGGGACTCTCATTTCTATCCTGAGAAAGCTGGCACACGAAAAACCGGATCTGTGGGATCAATTCCTGCCCGCCGCATTGTTTGCGTATCGGGAGGTACCACATAGTTCAACCGGGATGGCTCCCGCAACTCTGCTATTTGGGAGGCCAATAAAAGGTCCATTAGAAGCGCTATTAAGGACCTGGACAGATGAGAAGGCGGAAGAGACTGTTACCTCATCTTATCAATACGTGAACGAACTGACCACTCGTTTGAAAGCTGGATGGAAACTGGCAAATGATAATTTGAAACAAGCCAGGAAGAAAACATGCAGCATATTTTAATAGGAAGGCAAAGGACAGAGAACTAGCTGTGGGAGAGAAGGTGCTGCTTCTACTACCCGGCAGCCAGAATAAATTACAAATTGGATGGCAAGGTCCATATACGGTTCTAGAGAAGGTGTCTAGAACAAACTATAAAATTGACAAAAAGGGGAAGGAGAAAGTTTATCATGTAAACCTGTTAAAGAAGTATCTGGACAGACCACTCCAGGAAAGCACCCCCTTACTGACCTTGGCTATCGCAACTCAAATGCAAAAGGAACCACTCACCTCACATGAATACCCATTACATCCTTGTGAAACAGCAGCACAGGTAAAAGTCAGTAAGCACCTGACTAAAAACCAGAGGGAGAGAGTTCAACAGGTTCTGGAGGAACATACAGATGTATTAACAGATAAAACAGGCCATACAAATTTGCTACAGTATGACATGAAACTGGTAGACTCAAACCCAATCTGTATGAGAGCCTATTCTATTCCGTTCGCGAAGGAGAAGGCATTGAAGGAAGAAATAGATTATTTGTTGAAGGAGGGGATTATTTCACACAGTGAATCATCTTTTAGCTCCAGTGTCGTTTTGTTGAGGAAACCGTCTGGGGAACACCGACTGTGCATAGATTACAGGAAACTGAATGCTGTCACAGAAGGACAAGTGGATCCATTACCAGACACAAAACAGTTATTTGCCAGATTAAACAAGGCAAAATACTTTTCAAAGGTGGATCTTAGTAAAGGCTATTACCAGATTCCAGTGAAGCCTGAAGTGAGACCTTATTTAGCATTTAGCACATCGGAAGGACATTATGAATTCAACATGCTACCATTCGGACTGAAAAATGCTCCGAGTGTATTTTCAAGGATGATGCGCAAATTGTTGGATCCCCTGAATAACCCATGTATCACGAATTTCATGGATGATATTCTCGTCGCCACAGAGACATTTGAAGAACACATTGACGCTCTAAAAATGTTATTTAATAGGCTTAGGGAGGCGAACTTAACTGCTAGGCCAACAAAATGTTGTATTGGATGCAAAGAGTTGGAATTCTTGGGACACACTGTATATCAGGGTAACATGACCCCTGATCCCAAGAACTTGGAAAAACTGCAGAGAGCACCTAGACCACAAACAAAAAAGGACGTGCGATCATTCGTGTCGTTATGCGGATTTTATCAAAAATACATCAAAGATTTTAACTCTATTTGTGCTCCTCTGACTGATCTGACTCGCAAGGGACTTCCAGATAAAATTATTTGGACTGCGCAAAGTGAATTAGCGTTCCAAGACTTAAAGGAAAAACTCACTAGCAAGCCTATTCTCAAACTGCCTGATTTGACACAGGACTTTGTCGTAAGAACAGATGCAAGTAATGTAGGACTCGGGGCGGCTTTGTTGCAAAGATCATCTTCACCTGATGGGGAACTGAACGCAGTCGCTTATGCAAGCCGCAAATTGAATAAGGCGGAACAAGGATACTCCACAAGCGAAAAAGAATGTTTAGCGTTGGTCTGGGCAATAAAGAAGTTTCAAATCTATCTGTATGGTAGGACTTTTGTGGTCGAGACGGATCATCAGCCTCTCGTATTCTTATCTCAGGCTAAGCATGAAAACGCAAGATTTCTGAGGTGGTCTTTATTGCTTCAACCTTATCAGTTTAGTATCCAATATATCCCAGGTAAATTGAATGTCGGTGCAGATTTCCTCAGTCGGCACCCCTGTGATCAAAATTAGAGTAATGGCAGGCGTGAGGAGTAATTTTGTCTATGTGTATCACTGGTTTTGGAACTTGCCGTAGGCATGTTTTCAAGTGGGGAGATGTGTGATAAAATTAACCGTGATACAACGTTAAAATATCTCCAAAGATAAAATGTGGGGATAAAAATAATGCGTAAGCTACTAGAAGACATGATCGCCCATGCCGCGGGTCACTACCCGCCATGGAAACTAACTTGTTAGACGTGAAGGCAAAACGTTTACCCTTGTAGACGGGATGAGAACGGAGATCAAAAGGAAAAAACATGACTGAACACGTGCTTGAAACTAGCAAGGCTAAAAAGACGCAATTGGTGGGGAAAGGAAAAAATTCACGTCCCCAAGTTGACACAAGGTAAAGAAATCGACAAAAGGGACCTTAGTTATTATACGCAACAGTCATTTCTTGGACGCTTTTGCGATACTTAGTCCTTTTATTTGAATTCAGCGGCAAACGCATTACAGAAGATGCTCGAACATATTTCAAAAAAAAACAACTAACCTTGAAAAGTAACTTTTTCTTAATAATAATGTTAGGAATATAAAACCTAGCTGGCCTGATGGCCCATCTTGAGCAGAGAAATAATATGCTTTCATTTATACAGACGGATAGATAATAATGAAGATATTGACAAAAGACTGTGTTGTTCATATCAGCGAACGACTGCATTGAAACAAAAACATGTCACTAATTTTCAAAAAATTGCGGCCCTGAGACTCAAGTGCTAAAATCTAGATGAATGAAAGAGAGGGGGAATTAGTGGAAAGCTGTGGCTAAAAATAACTCTAGAGGCAGATTCGTGTAAGAAATGCATGTATAAACAAGTGTGTTTTTGTAAAAAACGCAAGTAGAGACAGACGGACCAACAGACAATAATACATACTTGACTGAGGTATGACTGAATTGACTTTTGGTAGGAGGTTTGAAATTTGAAAAGGAAAAAAAGGCGGTGATTGGCCACAGATAAACATATTATTGGCGCTCAGACGCGCATTTTTGCCATTCATCATAAACTGTCCAGTAGTAGACACAGTAATTCTTCAGTGGTGTGATTCCCAGAAGCTAATTGCAATATTTAGAGGGACGCCATACTAGAGCCAGCAGCTCAGCTGAGTTTTGCTAGCATATAACTGTGTTCTCTATTCATAATTCTGAACTGTGAGTTTTTTATTTGGCACCAAAGTGGTGTCAAATGCTGTGTTGTAAAATACAAGTGAGGACCCGTGCAGTCGAGTATTTGGCAGAGCAGCCTTAGATTGCCCCAAGCACGGAGAGGTGGGGCCACCAGATTCCAGCACCAGAACTACTCAGTCAAAGATACGTGAGCGTCTGGCCTGCTGGACATTCACCAACTTATTTAATAACTAACACCCAACTATATTCCCATCAACTAGAACATACCATGTTGGGAAATAAACTTGTATTCCTCCCAGCAGTAAATGGACAATGTTTGGTAGTCATAGACTGGGAGTGATGAAGCCACCCCAACAGCACATCCATTAATCGTTCTCCCAGATAAATTACAAATATAAACAGTAGTAATATTAACTAGTCTTGTAAAATTCATATGTACACACCTTTCATTTATTATGCCATATATTCATGCATTTCATTCATAATTATTTCCTTCAAAATTCAGAGTGGCAACGTTGATAACGCTACTTTGAATGCACGGAGCTAAAAAGCATGAATAGCATTGCCAGGGACAAATTTCCCTTTGAGCAATATAGACAACGTTGGCCAACAGACAGCGATATCAAAATAAGAACCCAAACGGCAAGAGGAGACTTCACTACACTGGGAAATATATAGAAATCAACAGAAATCAAATCAAATATAAAACATAAGAATCTTTAACTCAAATGTCCGGCAGACGCACTAATGAAAACCAGCTTCGAATTCAAAACAGTAAAAGTACAGCGGATCCCTGCCCACCGCAATATATAATGGAAATGAGAAGGCAGATAAGCTTGCCACAGAAGAAGGATAGAAAATCTGAACAGAAGACATGGCTACATATGAAGAGATAAAAGCAATAATCAAAAATAATTATAGAAGAATATGGCATAAGGATTAACCAAACTCCGATACTACAGAAGTAAACTTCACATTACCAAGAAGAGATCAAGTGATAATTTTAAGACTAAGAACCAGCTATTGCAGACACAAACACCATCTGTACAACAAACACCATCTGTACAACAAACGCCATGTGTACAACAAACTGAAAATTGGACAGACAGATATATGTCCATGTGGGGAGGACAAACAAACAGTAGAACATGTGCTCCATGTGGGGAGGACAAACAAACAGTAGAACATGTGCTCCATGAGGGGAGGACAAACAAACAGTAGAACATGTGCTCCATGAGGGGAGGACAAACAAACAGTAGAACATGTGCTCCATGTGGGGAGGACAAACAAACAGTAGAACATGTGCTCCATGAGGGGAGGACAAACAAACAGTAGAACATGTGCTCCATGAGGGGAGGACAAACAAACAGTAGAACATGTGCTCCATGAGGGGAGGACAAACAAACAGTAGAACATGTGCTCCATGAGGGGAGGACAAACAAACAGTAGAACATGTGCTCCATGAGGGGAGGACAAACAAAAACAGTAGAACATGTGCTCCATGAGGGGAGGACAAACAAACAGTAGAACATTTGCTCCATGAGGGGAGGACAAACAAACAGTAGAACATGTGCTCCATGAGGGGAGGACAAACAAACAGTAGAACATGTGCTCCATGTGGGGAGGACAAACAAACAGTAGAACATGTGCTCCATGAGGGGAGGACAAACAAACAGTAGAACATGTGCTCCATGAGGGGAGGACAAACAAACAGTAGAACATGTGCTCCATGAGGGGAGGACAAACAAACAGTAGAACATGTGCTCCATGAGGGGAGGACAAACAAACAGTAGAACATGTGCTCCATGAGGGGAGGACAAACAAACAGTAGAACATGTGCTCCATGAGGGGAGGACAAACAAACAGTAGAACATGTGCTCCATGAGGGGAGGACAAACAAACAGTAGAACATTTGCTCCATGAGGGGAGGACAAACAAACAGTAGAACATGTGCTCCATGAGGGGAGGACAAACAAACAGTAGAACATGTGCTCCATGAGGGGAGGACAAACAAACAGTAGAACTTGTGCTCCATGAGGGGAGGACAAACAAACAGTAGAACATGTGCTCCATGAGGGGAGGACAAACAAACAGTAGAACATGTGCTCCACGAGGGGAGGACAAACAAACAGTAGAACATGTGCTCCACGAGGGGAGGACAAACAAACAGTAGAACATTTGCTCCATGAGGGGAGGACAAACAAACAGTAGAACATGTGCTCCATGAGGGGAGGACAAACAAACAGTAGAACATGTGCTCCATGAGGGGAGGACAAACAAACAGTAGAACATGTGCTCCATGTGGGGAGGACAAACAAACAGTAGAACATGTGCTCCATGAGGGGAGGACAAACAAACAGTAGAACATGTGCTCCACGAGGGAAGGGGACAAACAAACAGTAGAACATTTGCTCCACGAGGGGAGGACAAACAAACAGTAGAACATGTGCTCCATGAGGGGAGGACAAACAAATAGTAGAACATGTGCTCCATGTGGGGAGGACAAACAAACAGTAGAACATGTGCTATATGAGGGGAGGACAAACAAACAGTAGAACATGTGCTCCATGTGGGGAGGACAAACAAACAGTAGAACATGTGCTCCATGAGGGGAGGACAAACAAACAGTAGAACATGTGCTCCACAAGGGAAGGACAAACAAACAGTAGAACATGTGCTCCATGAGGGGAGGACAAACAAACAGTAGAACATGTGCTCCATGAGGGGAGGACAAACAAACAGTAGAACATGTGCTCCATGAGGGGAGGACAAACAAACAGTAGAACATGTGCTCCATGAGGGGAGGACAAACAAACAGTAGAGCATGTGCTCCATGAGGGGAGGACAAACAAACAGTAGAACATGTGCTCCATGAGGGGAGGACAAACAAACAGTAGAACATGTGCTCCATGTGGGGAAGACAAACAAACAGTAGAACATGTGCTCCATGAGGGGAGGACAAACAAACAGTAGAACATGTGCTCCATGAGGGGAGGACAAACAAACAGTAGAACATGTGCTCCATGTGGGAAAGACAAACAAACAGTAGAACATGTGCTCCATGAGGGGAGGACAAACAAACAGTAGAACATGTGCTCCATGAGGGGAGGACAAACAAACAGTAGAACATGTGCTCCACGAGGGGAGGACAAACAAACAGTAGAACATGTGCTCCATGTGGGGAGGACAAACAAACAGTAGAACATGTGCTCCATGAGGGGAGGACAAACAAACAGTAGAACATGTGCTCCATGAGGGGAGGACAAACAAACAGTAGAACATGTGCTCCATGAGGGGAGGACAAACAAACAGTAGAACATGTGCTCCATGTGGGGAGGACAAACAAACAGTAGAACATGTGCTCCATGAGGGGAGGACAAACAAACAGTAGAACATGTGCTCCACGAGGGAAGGACAAACAAACAGTAGAACATTTGCTCCATGAGGGGAGGACAAACAAACAGTAGAACATGTGCTCCATGAGGGGAGGACAAACAAACAGTAGAACATGTGCTCCATGTGGGGAGGACAAACAAACAGTAGAACATGTGCTATATGAGGGGAGGACAAACAAACAGTAGAACATGTGCTCCATGTGGGGAGGACAAACAAACAGTAGAACATGTGCTCCATGAGGGGAGGACAAACAAACAGTAGAACATGTGCTCCATGAGGGGAGGACAAACAAACAGTAGAACATGTGCTCCATGAGGGGAGGACAAACAAACAGTAGAACATGTGCTCCATGAGGGGAGGACAAACAAACAGTAGAACATGTGCTCCATGAGGGGAGGACAAACAAACAGTAGAACATGTGCTCTATGAGAGGAACAGGGTGGCAGCGTGACATTCTCCAATCCAACTGAATGAAGAAACTGCACGGTGACGAGAGAAGCCTGAGACGGGCGGCCAGCTGTATAAGAGAGGTAGAAGCGGTTATTTAAGAGCGAAGGACGAAGAAGAAAAAGAAGCAAAAAAGTGTCAAGTCAGTGAGAACCCGCCATATTCACTTTTTATTCTATACAACGGAAAGTGCGCAACATTTATTTTCTGCCTCTTAGTGCAGTTGGTAACAACCAGGATTGTGGAGTCGGCCAAAACATTTTCCGACTCCGATTACAGTCTTTTACTAGTCACATGGCATAAAATTAGGAACCGGAGACAGGAAATTATCTACTGACTCAGGACCCTGACTCCACGACTCCGAAGCCCTGGTAACAACAACAAAAGTGAAAACCTAAAATTTATTTTCTTTCTGCTTCTCTCCCCCCCCCCCCCCCATTCCTCCCCCGCCCCCCGCGCCTCCCCCCACCTGTTCTTCCTTTTCACTGAATCAAGATCTGACGACCCAAACCTGAACAGTGCCCCAAACTTAAGTTTGAAAAGAAAGAATTAGTGTGCCGACACTGTCAGATAAATTTCCCACGTGCTCACGCCACGAAATAAACACACTTGGCTGGTGTTTAACTTCTAGCGGTCGCCGATAATTACCAGATAGCATGAGCTGAACAACCTGTCTTCTTCTCGCTTATCCCAACGCGGTGTATCAAAATGTCTGTTTCTCACGCCTGCTCCCAAAGAAACAGTTGCGCGGTTTCTTCCAACAGCCGGAGCAACACACACACTTACATACTCTCTCTCTCTCTCTCTCTCTCTCTCTCTCTCTCTCTCTCTCTCTCTCTCTCTCTCTCTCTCTCTCTCTGTCACACTCTCTTTTTTTTATGGGCGGATGCATTAAGCCACTAAATATTCGTAGATCTCTAGATCTGCAGCAAACTTCAATCGCAGCTGGCGAGTCCATTTTAGGGCTTTATTGGCTCAGCGTCCATTCACGATGTACTGTCACAGCAAGGCGATAGCGCCGTCTGGTTGGTCCTAGGTTCGATTCCCGGTAAGCCTATCACAAAAATGTATTTTCTGTTGTCTAGTGTCATCCTTTATGTCCAACAATTACCTTTATTTATTTATTTAGAAGCCAACAACAGGATTGCTAAAATGTAATGGAGACAGGAAGTTATGGAGAGGAATGATCGCCTACGCCAGTGGTTCTCAACCTTTTTATTGCTCATGGGCCCCTTCTGAGCCTCATTTACCCCCCTCCCCATCATAGTCGCTGTTAGCTGGAAAAAGGAACTTTACTATATATCTTACTGTGGCCTATAGAAATATTTCCCCATGTTGAGAACCACTGACCTACGCCTCCGGACATGGTACTTGAAAAAATACGATTTTTTGGGGGGTTACATTTCTGAAACGAAAAAGACATGAAGACTGAGACTGTTATAACATGTTTACAGAAATGATATGCTTAAATCAAAACTAATATTAGTTAACGAACATGAGGACATCATAACACACAATCACTTCATTTAAAAACATAATGGCAGAATAAGGACAGAACTGTCGTGATCTGATTTGGCGGTCTTGTAACGACAAAATCGCCACCGTTATAGCGAACAAGGCCTTCATAAGGGCAAAGCGAACAAGGCGTACTAAAGACGGTTACAACAAGAATTTTTTTTTTTCTTTTTAATACATACATTGGAATGAGGAGGGTAATAATAATAAGTTGTTTTTTTTTTTTGTTAGTTCTGAGGGAGAGCCTTTTGCCAGAAACACTGGTTGTTTTGATCTTGAGCTTCAGCAAAAGGGATTCTTACAGTCCTTCTGTTACATGTTACCGCTGATGATCATCTTCTACTGACAACTGGCAGATGGCAAAATAATAGTTGGGTGACCGCCGCTAAGGTTTAAAGATGTGTGCAAAAGAGATAAGAGTGCACTGGATATAAATCCAGCAACCTGGGAAGATGAAGCTGCCGATCGCACCAAGCGGCGATGCTCTCTACCACAGGTAGGGCGACAAGAAGTTCTCACGGCAAGCAGAAGAGAGGAAAAACGTCGAAAGAAACACGAGCAAAATAAGCAGCTGAGGGCTATCACCTGAGGGGCGCATTCACATAGTTATGACTGAAGGGGCAATTATTATTACCGCTGCTACACGTTTACCCTACATAGGCATTTACAACTTTAAGATAAAGATTGAAACAAAATAACGGGAATTCCCACAATAAAAACTATATATAGATGCAATTATAACCTGAAAGTCTGACCGATTACGTGAACAACATGGAAACCATGAGGAAATTCCTAGCTACCAGGGAAAAAAATGTGTATTAAGAACAGACGACACATCATTTAGAAAGTCAAGAAAATGAAGTCAGAATGGACAGGTTCTGGGATAACAGAACAGAAGGGAGCGAAACAAAGAAAAAGAAACACGGAGAGAAGTAAGGAGAAAAAAAAAGAAGTGGGGAAGTACGGGGAAAAACTGTTTCAAGCAGAAGTGGTTATAATATGGTTCAGTACATGAAGGAAATTACTCTTAAGAACCTACAAGATTTGGTGGAGAAATAAAAAAGAAAGGAAATAAAAGCAGCTGGATAATAACAAAGAAGGAAAAGAAAATCATACTTCAAAAAGTAACATGCACTAAAATAACATACAAGAAAATAACAAGAAAAAACACAGCGAGGACATAAGGAAATACGTACGCTGTCCCATCTATATGACATGGGAGTAAAGTAACTAGAGCTTGTGTGGCTGACGAGTTGAATGTCACAGTGCCGTCAACTCCCAAGGCGCTAGATTACTCGGGAACATTCTGCATTTAGCAAAGCTGCTGCATGGATCCACAAATTTGAAATGATACTAATGATGATGATGATGATGATGACGACGATGATGATGGTGATCAATAAACTAAGATAAACTGCTCTTTAAGGGTAGCAATCATAAAACTGCACAATAATGACACATATTATTTAAAAATAATAATAAAATGAACAAATATTAAACAATTAAGAAAAATGCCATTATAGTTATATTATGACTATTTTACGACTTGTTAGAGTTCTCTTATTCTTGTTACGTTTATGTTTGTTTAACCTCGAGTACGGCTTGTATAAGCGTCCAAGTAGCAGTGGTTACGTTACAGCATTTGCTTCTAGAGGCAAAGGGACCGGGTTCGAAACCAGGTCGCGTCACGCTCCGGTTTACCCATCTGTAAAAATGGGCACCCGACTCGGCTCTTGAGTTAAGGAAGGCAAATGCAGCGAGGAAGGGGAACTGAACCCCACTGTCTCATGAACTTCAGACGTAGATTAGCTGAAGTTTCTAACACTTCATCCTCCTTCGGCAATATCTGTTACGGCACTACCTTTTTAAGGATTGGTAACCGAGAAGAACAGATCAGAACAAATTGTCATTCTGCGCCTCAGAACAGGACACAACCGCCTCCGCAGCCACATGTATACAAAATTCAAGATTGGCAATTCAGCCATGTGTACATGTGGACAGGCACCCCAGACTGCGGAGCACATACTTCAAGATTGCCCCGAATATGATATATTGAGGCAAACCCACTGGCCCAGAGAAACAACACTGGAAGCAAAACTATACGGACCTCTGTATTGAACTACAAAAGACAGTGAAGTTTATACAAGAAACAACATTGCAGATATAGACAATATATTTCAAGCGAACGAAAGAAGAAGAAGAAGTTAACCGAGAAGTCTGCCCCGTGAAGTTCCCGCGGGAGGGGGGGGGATGTCTCTGAGGAGACAAAGGAAGAATTGGGCTACCGCACCTTAAGCCATGCCGACTAGTATAAAGTTGTACATGAAGCTGGTAACCTCATCATGTGAAACCAATTGCCACAGAAACCACAGCTGCAAGATCATGTGACTGCTAGGTACAGCCTCCCGGCAAGGGGACCAGCTGAAGTAATGGCTCTGCGCTTCATAAGAAATGATGATGATGATGAATCGAGAAGTTTCAGTTTTATGTGACGAAAATTTTCTCTCTCTCTCTCTGTTCCTTATATTACATGTCACCCACAAACTGAGGCAAAGACGGCAAGAAGTAATGAATAAAAAATGATCTTCAGTGCATAACCTCCATATAACCTGCCCTGTACACTGGGCCACGTGACGGCCTTCTCGCATGAAGCGCGGAGTAAGCAACAATACCAGATAGCATCTTTTGTCCTGACCATGGCAACGTCTGTTAATTATTCAGTGCTGGTGCGAAAACGAGGTTTAATTTGAAACAAGTACAGTCAAAGCTTCCTGGAGACAATGCTGCAATGTTGACTACATGCTCCATAAGGCGAGCATGAGTTAGTGCAGGCTCTCTAAGAACAACTACAGTGCGGGCTACATGCTCCGTTAGGAGCGCCAAGGAGCAAGCAGAAGAAAGGAAAAACACGTTTTAGGCTATACACTTTTATTTTTAAATTTACTAAAAGTTATGTGATCTTTTTGTGTTCGTCACCAATATCTGCGATCGTGTTCAAAATTATGTGTACAACGTCACCAAGTTCTGTGATCGTATTCACAATTTTGCGTATAACGTCACCAAGTTATGTGATCTCTTCACCGCTGTAATCTTGTAAACACTCATGACTTTTTCGGCTTTAGTTTTTGTATGTCGCTACTGCCGTTCCTTTGGATCTACCGGCTGTGTGGAGAGGGGGAACATGCTGCATGGGCAACAGCTTGATCTCCATATAACTGTGCCCAAGCTCGCGCCCTGGAGAGGACACTCCAGCTTCACCCTATAGGTGTCGGCAAAAACACGGGGGGGGGGGGGGGGGGGGGGGGGGGGGGGGGGGGGGGTAGGGGGGGGGGGGGTGGGGGGGGGGGGGGGGGGGGGGGGGGGGGGGGGGGGGGGGGGGGGTGGGGGAAGGGGGGGTGGGTTATAAGGGGGGGGGGGGGGATTTTGGGGGGGGGGGGGGGGGGGGGGGGGGCGTTAGGGGGGGGGGGGGGGACAGTGAGCAGTTACCGGTTATAAGCATTTTCCCATTTGGCCGTTAGGGCATGGCCCAGGGGCTACTTCCGACAGTGGGAGAGGTTCTAGGATCTCATGGACCAGCTTACCGCCCCCGCTTCGTCTCTCAAGCTGGGGCAGCCCCCTAGTCAATAATACAAGGTGTTGTCCCGCCACTGTCTGCTTTCCCCCCCATTGGGTGCATGGGGATTAGGGTCAAAACCCGAACTGTGGACAGAAAATTTTGCACAAGCCAAATTATCATCGAAAAAAAAAAACAGAAAAGTGCAAACAGAAATGCTGGAACGCGTCCCGGAATCTAGGATTGGGTCTGCCCCTGGAAACGTCCGGAACCTACAGGATGTAAACTATGTTGACTGGACTATCTGAAAAACCTACAGGATGTAAACGATGTTAAGGAAGACAGCCATAATTAATGATGAGCTTAAACGACTTCAGGTGGATATAGCTGCACTTCAGGAAAACGCGCCTGGCGGGCTCTGGAAACGGTGAGCGAGAAGGACTACACATTTTATTGGCAAGGGAAAAGATCTTAATAAAGCTAGAGAACACGGAGTAGGTTTTGCGGTCAAAAAATCGTAAAAAAAAAAAAATCGCTAACTAAACATGGTTGAACCAGGCGGAATGAATGGATCAGAACGCCTGTTAACGCTCACAGCCTGCATACTAGCACAGGTCCCATCACCCTTGTCAGTGTGTATGCTCCTACTCTGTACTCTGCCTCAGATAAGCTAAAGATGAGTTTCTACGAGAATCTAACAGCAATTATCAAAAAGCATACCTAGGCAAGAACAGCTTGTTCTCCTTGGTGACTTTAACGCTAGAGTGGGTGCCGATAATGTTTCATGGCCTTCATGTCTGGGCAGGTTTGGTATTGGCAAGATGAATGAAAATGGACAACGGCTCTTAGAGTTGTGCGTCCACCATGACCTCTGCGTGACCAACACCTACTTTCAGACAAAACCCCAGCATAAGGTGTCATGGAGACACCCACGATCCAAGCACTGGCACCAAACTTGACCTGATTTCTCGTCAGAAGGCCACTCCTCAGGTCTGTGCTTCTCCACGCGCTCGTACCATAGTGCAGACTGTGCCACAGATCACTCCTTGGTTTGCTGCAAAATCAGAGCACAACCAAGAAAAACTCTATCGTGTCAGACATGAAGGGAAACCACGCATTGATACCAGCAAGATGTCAGACCCTTTCATGATCGCTCAATTCACTGCGACCTTCGAGAAAGTGCTCAGTAGCCCTCAGCATGGTGATACTATTACAGAGAACTGGGAGCATCTACGGAACACCATTCAAAGTACTGCACTTGCCACCTTTGGTAAGAAAACAGCAAAGTCAAATGACTGGTTTGATGCTTCATCAGATGTGATGGCACCTGTCATTGAAGCTAAGCGCAGTGCTATGAATGAATACAAACGTTCACCGAGTGCCAGAACCCTACAGATCCTGAGGGCTACGAGAAGCAAAGTTCAACAAACTGCTCGACGCTGTGCAAATGACTACTGGCTCCAGCTCAGTGAGAGCATCCAGATCGCAGCGCAAACAGGCAACATTAGACAAATGTATGACGGTATAAAGAAAGCACTTGGCCCCCCATAAAAGTAAGACGGCACCGCTAAAAAACATCAGCGGAGAGAAGCTAACTGTTACGCACAAATAATTACTTTTTCCAAAGTCTTTGTATGATCATTTTTCGTATGTATGATCATTTTTTGACTGAAGTGTGTATTATGTTTTTTACAGTCAAAGGGACATAACCCGAGTTATTGAGACTACAATTTTTTAGGAGTTTGCCTTCTCTTGTATAGAGACACGTTCGGTCTATAATTTCTTGAACGAAGCGTGACCATATCTCCTTATTTGGTAGTATCAGTCAACTGTTGTAGATGTCTGAAACCTGTCTTAACGCTTCTGTTCATGACCATAAAAGGCGCGACTGTGTAAGACTTTTATCTCGAATGTTCTTAGAATTGCTTTGTGTGAATTGATACTCACGTAGATGAGTTCTGCGCATGTCAAAAACTGGGAGTTCGTTCTGTGTGTTCCGCCCAGCTGGGAGTTTAGAAATGGTCTGAGTAGCGAGCGGACGCAACCTGCGTCTTGTGATTTTCTGAGGGAAATACATTGTCTTTGTGAGTTAGTTAACTAACTAGACTATTTCCCAGTATTATTCAAGCCTGCCTGGAGGCATATGTTCGTGGTTGATTTCCGAAGAAAGGTAATTCCTCTTGTATCGAACTTTTTGCTATCATCTAGAAGTTCGTCATTTTGTCGCTCCTTGCTCGCCTGTGTGATTCAATATGGAGAGGTACTTTGACTAGGTTTTTCGCCACCGGTATCTTTATACCTGAACTAGTTATATATATGGGTCGCTCTAGACCAACAAGACTATTGTCTGTGTTCCAGGATTCGTTATATCAGAGATCACGTCCAAGTCAGATGGTTAGACTTAGAAACGTTATAAAGGTCGGTTTGACCTGTATGCCCAGTATGCTATTCACGTGCAGACAGTAAACGGACTTATTGTATACATCTGATCTGCTAGCATCAGAAAGGGAGCATTTATTATTGTCTATGAACATTGAAGATCTGCAGCTGACACTGTTGCAGAAGTTATATATATATTATTTATACAGCTTCACGAACCAGAACTTTATGATAACTGTTTACAATACAACTATTGAGTATTGAATCCTACATGACTATCAGTTAATATGATTTTGAATGCTGCATTCGTTATACTATGCTGGTGATGACATAAATATCATGACTGTTTTGTGGCGTGCAATAAATGGTATAAAACTAAAGCGAAGTTACCATTTCTATGACTCTGCACGTCATGTTGCCTGTGGTGTACCCTGTGAACTGTTCTACTGCAACACACACAGCAACATTCTAAATCAGAGAAGACACCTACATCTTGCACTTTAATACCAGGTGTCGATAGGGGTGGCAAGTTATCATTTCAGCTCAAATCCACCTTTATCACTAACCGATAAGGGTAAGCAGATGGAGAGGTGGGTCGAGCACTACTCTGAGCTTTACGCTAGAGACAATACCGTTACGCCTGCAGCCCTTGATGGTGTCAACAGTCTGCCAACTATGGAGGAGCTGGATGCCGAACCAACATTAGAGGAACTCAGCAAGGCCATTGATAGCTTGGCCTCTGGCAAAGCACCAGGCAGTGATGGGATTCCTCCTGATTTAATCAAATGCTGTAAGAGCACGCTATTACATCCCCTGCATAGGATGCTGTGCCAGTGCTGGGAAGAGACAACTATTCCTCAAGACATGCGAGATGCCAAGATTGTAACACTGTATAAAAATAAAGGAGACAGAAGTGATTGCAATAACTACAGAGGCATCTCTCTCCTTAGTATTGTTGGTAAGGTTTTTGCCAAAGTCATCTTAATGCGACTACACAAGTTAGCTGAGCGCATATATCCAGAGTCACAGTGTGGATTCCGAGCTGGCAGATCAACAACAGACATGATCTTCTCTCTCCGCCAGCTTCAGGAAAAATCAAGAGAGCAGAAAAGACCATTATATATCGCCTTTATAGACCTCACAAAAGCATTCGACCTGGTTAGTAGGGATGGACTCTTTAAAATCCTCCTGAAAATAGGCTGCCCTTCTAAAATGCTGGAAATGATAAAGTCATTCCATGACGGCATGAAGGGAACAGTCCAATATGCTGGAAGCACGTCACAGCCCTTTGATATACGAAGTGGCGTTAAACAAGGCTGTGTTCTGGCTCCGACCCTCTTCGGAATCTTCTTTGCCTTACTCTTGAAACATGCATTCAGAGATGCAACTGAAGGAATATGCCTTCACACTAGGTCAGATGGCCGTCTGTTTAATCTTTCAAGGCTGAAGGCAAAAAACAAAAATCAGAAGGGTCACTATAAGAGACTTGTTGTTCGCTGATGATGCTGCAGTCGTCACTCAAAGCCAACAGGAGCTTCAGAGCTTGATGAATCGCTTCACTAAAGCATGCAAGGACTTTGTCCTCACAATAAGTCTAAAGAAAACGAATGTGCTGAGTCAGGATGTGGGTGCTGCACCAGTTATCACTATCGATAACTATGAATTGGCAGTGGTGCACCACTTCACATACCTAGGGTCTACCATCAATGACAAACTCTCACTGGATACAGAAATCGACAGCCGCATTGGCAAAGCTGCAGCTACCTTTGCCCGCCTCACATCGCGTGTTTGGGGAAACTCTAAACTCACAATGAAGACCAAAGCTGCGGTATATAATGCCTGCGTCACCAGCACACTCCTATATGGCAGCGAGACCTGGACGACCTATGCTAAGCAAGAAAGAAGGCTCAATACCTTCCATTTGCGGTGTCTACGCCGCATCCTCGGCATCTCGTGGAAAGATAAAGTGACAAATGTCGAGGTGTTGTCACGTGCTGGCCTTCAAAGTATGTATACGCTTCTTAGACAGCGCAGACTTCGCTGGCTTGGCCATGTTCGCCGCATGGAAGATGGTCGCATCCCAAAAGATATCTTCTACGGACAATTAGCAGATGGCAAGAGAACAGTTGGGCGACCACAGCTGAGGTTCAAAGATGTGTGCAAGAGAGATATGAGGGCACTGGACATGGATCCAGCAACATGGGAGGATGAAGCTGCCGATCGCACTAAGTGGCGATGCTATTTACGGCGCCACCTCAGATTGGGCGAAGAGAGGCTCACACAAGAAGCAGAGGTGAGGAGAAAACGTCGAAAGAAGCACCAGGAAAATAAGCAGCTGAGGGCTTGTGGTGAAGTGGGATGTTATAAATATTTATAGGGGACTTAGTGTACTGACTGAGATCAGCTGTGAAGGTATCTATATCTAATAAGAGTAGTGTATTATAGATAACCTTACTTGCTGCCACATATATATATATCTCAGTCAGAATTATTCTGGAATAGTGTGATGACTACGTTGTATGTCTAGGGTATGTGTATGATGAAGTGTAAGTCAAAACAACAACAGACAGATAAACAATTTAATTTATTCCACTACACGTAACAACACTGTGACACTCACATACATATAACACTCTAAGAGGATATCTTAAAGGAGTCACTGATAACTTTTCAAATAACAATATGTATTCATTGCTGTCATGAATGTATATGTGTCCTGATTCAAATACAAAGGAACCAGGAGTCACAATCAATTTTAATTACAAGTTATATGTACAGGATTTATTAATATGAATATTGTAGTGACATATATTATTAAAAGTATCCTATGTGTGTCAGTTGTGTAGTAGTAATATGAGGTAATACTGGTTTTGTTCAAGCTCTGTTGGTATTTGTCATCATGACTTCAATAGTTTGTCTTTATTGGAACTAGTATTGGAGATGTTCTCAGTTCCTGATATTAAAACAATTTACTTCCCCTCTTAAGTTTATGTTACAATGTTATTTTAAGATGGGGGTACATAATTTTGAGCTCAGCTGGCCACATCAGCTTATCTTGCGTGATGGCGGCAGGAAAAGACTCCTCTGCTCGATTTCTCCCCTGTGCTCTGGAGACACCTCACTGATAGCTAAATGGACCAAGGAGTATGCTGTCCGACTCTGGATTCAGCAAAGCTCTGACCAGGTGCTGCTCAATACCATCAAGACCACGGTCCCTGAAAACAAGAAGGATGTACCTTCTACTTCATAACTAATTGATACTCTAGTTCTACACTGAGCACAATACATCACAAACATTGAGTTCAGAGCGTTAGGCCAACTGTCAGCTTCATCTGAAATACTTTATACCAGTATTAACCTCCTTAATGGTTACTACGCCTCTGCACTTCCAGCATTATTTCTTTCTAGTCAATCATCTAGGTGTCAGTGTACTGTTTGGCCATTCCATGCCGTTTTACTTTCCTCCGACACCTTCTGTTCAGGCTGGAGCATTATAGGCTTTACATCATGTTTGCTACTGAACTACACATATATACAGGCATAAATTAACAATTCACATTCAATGTTCATTAAAAGATACTGAATGTTTCAAGCTTACCACAATTCATAGAATAAACACAGATACGTTGACTAGCAATGAATTCTGGCACAACTACTGGCACAAATTCCCATCTGCTTATGTTCCAGGCTTTTATTTAGCAAAAATATGAGCTGGCTTCAACGCACTGTTGCTTTATCAAGCTTATTTGAACTAGTGGTCTCGGACTAACGCTCCTAAGTGAGTATATCAGCGAGTCTGGCCAATGGAGCCACGTTTCGACAAGTGTTTGAAAAAATTTTACCTTCCTACGTCTCCCCTAACAACCAAAGATAGTATTTATAGTCCGACCAATCGTGTTTAGTCTTATATTTGTTGCGCTCCAATCAATTTGGAGTTTACATGGTAGGCTATTTCCGTACGTAAGGTTTTTTTCAAACACGTTATAAAAAAATTTTATGAGCAGAAATGATTTCATGCTGTCAGGCATCCCCACTATTTTATTTTGGTTATAATTTGTTAATTCCTAGACTATTTGCGTAACGTTTTACATATTCTTTGTCAGCAAGCCCTAAGGAACCCAAATATACAAATTTAAAAGAGCTAAGTGGCTGCGTTCAAAATATGCAATTTCTTCTACCTTCCGTTTCGAAGATGTGCTGTCTGGGTACTGTAATGTTTTCAAACGTAAACCCATCTAATGTTATCTTTTCTAATAAGCGTTTTTCAGGATTTAAAAACCTAACTCTGGGAAGGGTAGTGAATTTATCACTGTCCGTCCGAAAAAGTTAGTGCATATGGCCTTACACGCGTGATAGTAGTAATTGTGTATCGCGTGACGCGTGTTTAGTGTTGCACGTGTTCGGCTTTATGCCTCTCCCTTCTCTCTATCCTTTAGTCCATCTGTCTTTAGTTACGCCGTGTATAAAATGGAATGAATGAAATATTAAAATTAGGTCATTGTTCAGCTTGCGTATCTCAAATGTTTTTCCAAGAAATACAGCACACGTTTCATTGAAGAAAGCGGGTAATAATATAGTAGGCTTTTACTATCAACGTGAAAGCGTTACAATTTGCAGACGAAGCATAAAACAAAGGGGATTTTCGAGTACATTCTTGGTGACAGCACTGTTATTTTACCATTGCTCTTTTCTTTATTAGAATTTATTTGTTAGGCTTTATATTTACCTGATAATTTATATATGTGGAGTAGAATATTTCACGACACCTCCCCTCTTAAAACAGACATCCCATGTCAGTCCTTTATTCTATATACACATAGATAAATGTAAGTCAACTTGACTTTACTCTGCTGTGGTGCTATCATGGTTTTATGTAGTTGGGTCCATTCAGAGTAGGCACTACTCTTGAAATCTGCCTCAGATTTCTACAACCAATAATATATTTCGGTTATGTTACTGAACAGCCGCAAGTGTGAGTGCTTGTCTTAATGCTGCTTCGCAACCCGTATTCACCATTTCTCTTCTCTGAGTCTGCGCAATGACATGTCCAGAGAACATTATATTTCCCTCAAAATGTACGTTATGAGGAGATAACATATACCTGGGGATAGCAGAGTTTTCGTAGTATATCCCATAATCTTCTTATTATCCTGTATGAAACATTCGGAATATCCTCAATCAAAGAGGCAACTCAGGGATTCGTTACGTTCCTCCGAAATGTTTACATCCAACAATTTTCCCATCATTCTAGAGAAGACACTAGGCGCATTCTTCAATCCAAATGGCAATCTATTAAACTCATAGTGTCCTTCTGAGGTACTAAAAGCTAGGTATGGTCTAACCTCAGGCTTTACTGGAATCTGATAGTATCCTTTACTCAGATCCACTTTTGAGAAATATTTAGCTTTATTTAATCTGGCAAACAGCTGATTTGTATCCGGCAATGGATCCACCTGTCCTTCTGTAATAGCATTCAGTCTCCTGTAATCCATACAGAGTCTATGTTCTCCAGAGGGCTTCCTTAAGAGTACAACACCGGAACTATATGAGGATTCACTGTGTGAAATAATTCCCTCCTTCAATAGATAGTCTATCTCTTCCTTCAAAGATTTCTCCTTAGCAAACGGAATCGAATATGGTTTCATACAGACAGGTGTGGGGTCTATCAGTTTCATATCATATTCCAATAGGTTTGTATGCCCTGGTCGGTCTGTTAACACCTCTGCATGATTATTTAGAACCTGTTGCACTCTCTCTTTCTGAGTTTTCGTTAAATGTGTACTGATTTTCACCTGTGCTGCTGTCTCACAGGGGTGTAATGGATATTCAAATGATGAAAGTGGTTCCTTTTTCATCTCCATGGCGATGGACAACGTCAACAAGTGTGTCTCTTCCTGATGTTCTCTTTCCAAATATTTCTTCAGGAGGTTCACATGATAGATTTTTTCTTTCCCCTTCTTATCTATCTTATAATTTGTTCTAGACACCTTCTCTAGAACTGTATATGGACCTTGCCATCCAATTTGTAACTTATTCTGACTCCCGGGCAAAAGAAGCAGTACTTTCTCTCCCACAGCCAAATTTCTGTCTTTCGCTTTCCTGTTATAATAGGCAGTATGTTTCTTCCTGGCTTGTTTCAAATTTTCATTGGCAAGTTTCCAGCCAGTTTTTAAACGAGTGGTCAGCTCATTCACATATTGGTATGAAGATGTAATGTTTTCCTCTGCCTTTTCATCAGTCCACGTTCTTAACAAAACTACATATGGACCTTTAATTTTGTGGACCTATTTGTCCATGCACCGGTATGGTCTCTTCCACTCGAAGCTTTATAGTGATGATTTTTCCTCCCAGAATTATCATTCACAAAACGACCGCTACCAATTCTTTTCCTGGGGCTTTCTCCCCACTTAAAATTCTTGATGAGAGATTTCCTCTCTACATCCTCTTCCTCCAGTTTGTTTAAGTCCGATTGAGGGATTGTCGGCTTATCCTGGGGTAAGACATCTTTTTGCACTCTCCGCATAGTGGCCATTGTAAAACAGTTAAGTGAAGCTTGTCCGTGAAAAGGGGCTTCCCATTCTATTTGGTCCACTTTATCAAATTTATATCTCTTTTTATTATCAGGCCTAATTTTGCCCCGTGGCGTGTCCAGGTCCTGATCAATGTTCCCACTTGTGGGTGTTCCCTCATGTGCTATGCTACACCTTTCTACAAAATTCTCAATGTCCCATCTTGCTTTAGGCCAATAATAATTGTGAGCCACCTTTTGAATGATGGTACCTATCTTCTCATGGTCCCCATCTGGTTTCACATGTAGGCTCCTTATTAAGTCTGCCCCATATCTTTTAGGAAGTACCAGCTGTCCCTGACCTTTGGATCTAGCTCCAGTCTTCCTATACATCAACTTGTTTTTCATGTAAAAATCTCCCTTGCCTGGAGTTGTATGACAAGTTGACAATTTTCTGAAACAAGGCTTGAGTGTTTTATCCCCAGCCTGTGCCTTCCTCATCTCTTCTGGAGTGGTATCCAACATAATATCCTCCTCCTGTCTTGAGGTCGACCTGACCTGAAGGGTTGCCATATACACAGGTTTCCTTCTACAACGGTCAGTGTCATGATTGTCCATCTGACAATTCTTACACCACCTTTTTCCTTGGTTGAAAGATTTTCTTTCATCATATTTCCTTTCATCGAATTGTGGGAATTTATTTTTATTTTCATACCGTGGCCTATAAAATTGGTGCTTACCTTTGTTTTGATCCCTAGGATCAAATTTATTAAAGTTCTGTGGTGCCCTAAAGTTATCCACTTGTTTCTTTTTATTACCTGTTACCTCTGCTTGAGCTGCTTGATACCTTTCAGCAACATTTAGCAACTCACCCAGCCTCTCTGCACCTTGTTCCATGAGAAACTTTCTCAGGTCTGGAGCCATGGACTCTCTTAGCTGCTCTATAAGGACCATTTCCTTAAGATCTTGGGTTTTCCCCAGAGAAGTCCATTTCTCCAAGTATGTCTCTATTCGTGCAGAGAACTGGTGATAGGTTTCACCTGACAGTAGTTTCGCATTCCTAAATTTTTTCCTATAAAATTCTGCATTCTTTTCATACCTTAACAAAAGAGCCTGCTTTAGCATGTCATAATTTTCCTGATCACCTCTGCTCATTTTAGCAAAAACTTCATAAGCTGCCCCACGAAGTCCCTGAGATAACTTTAAGCTCCACCTTTCTCTCTCTAACCCATACGTGGTAGCTAATAGTTCATACCTATTTAGGTAGCTCTCTATATCATCGTCTTTCTCAACAAAATGATCTAAATGAAAATTCATAGCTGAGGTTGAGGCTCCCTGAGTAACCGTAGCATCAGAGGCAAAGGGACTGGCACCATTTTCAGGAGCATGGCCTTGAAACTCAAACTCCCTTAGTCGTAACTCATGTTCCCTTTGTAATCTTTTATCTTCTGCTTCCCTTTCTGCAGCTAATCTTCTTTCTTCTGCTTCCCTTTCTGCAGCTAATTTCTTCTCTTCCCTTTCTGCAGTCAATCTTCTTTCTTCTGCTTCCCTTTCTGCAGCTAATTTCTTCTCTTCCCTTTCTGCAGCCTGTCTTCTTTCCTCGGCTTCCAATGCTTTAGCCTCTTTGTCAGCCTCAATCTGCAACCTCTTAATTTCTTTTTCAGCCTCTAACTTTCTTTCGGCTTCAAACCTTCTTTCTTCGCGTTCAATAAATTTGTCACATTCCGTAGTGACATAGGCAACCATAACTTGCCCATCTAATCCTAACTCTTTTGCAGTCTGAACCGCAGCAGATCGAAATTTGGCCAGGTCCGCCATTGTCTATCAGGTAAATTTATACAATGTCTAACCAACAATTCAGTCTCTAAATATATATCTAATGGACAACACAGGCACCGTGAGCTCAACCTTATTTAATTCCACCCAAGGATACCTTTTAATTCTTATATTCCCTGAAGTGAATTACCCCCAATATTTTTAATAGGGAAAGATTCAAAATCCCGGACGAGCCCCCAATATATGTGGTGAAGTGGGATGTTATAAATATTTATAGGGGACTTAGTGTACTGACTGAGATCAGCTGTGAAGGTATCTATATCTAATAAGAGTAGTGTATTATAGATAACCTTACTTGCTGCCACATATATATATATCTCAGTCAGAATTATTCTGGAATAGTGTGATGACTACGTTGTATGTCTAGGGTATGTGTATGATGAAGTGTAAGTCAAAACAACAACAGACAGATAAACAATTTAATTTATTCCACTACACGTGACAACACTGTGACACTCACACACATATAACACTCTAAGAGGATATCTTAAAGGAGTCACTGATAACTTTTCAAATAACAATATGTATTCATTGCTGTCATGAATGTATATGTGTCCTGATTCAAATACAAAGGAACCAGGAGTCACAATCAATTTTAATTACAAGTTATATGTACAGGATTTATTAATATGAATATTGTAGTGACATATATTATTAAAAGTATCCTATGTGTGTCAGTTGTGTAGTAGTAATATGAGGTAATACTGGTTTTGTTCAAGCTCTGTTGGTATTTGTCATCATGACTTCAATAGTTTGTCTTTATTGGAACTAGTATTGGAGATGTTCTCAGTTCCTGATATTAAAACAATTTACTTCCCCTCTTAAGTTTATGTTACAATGTTATTTTAAGATGGGGGTACATAATTTTGAGCTCAGCTGGCCACATCAGCTTATCTTGCGTGATGGCGGCAGGAAAAGACTCCTCTGCTCGATTTCTCCCCTGTGCTCTGGAGACACCTCACTGATAGCTAAATGGACCAAGGAGTATGCTGTCCGACTCTGGATTCAGCAAAGCTCTGACCAGGTGCTGCTCAATACCATCAAGACCACGGTCCCTGAAAACAAGAAGGATGTACCTTCTACTTCATAACTAATTGATACTCTAGTTCTACACTGAGCACAATACATCACAAACATTGAGTTCAGAGCGTTAGGCCAACTGTCAGCTTCATCTGAAATACTTTATACCAGTATTAACCTCCTTAATGGTTACTACGCCTCTGCAATTCCAGCATTATTTCTTTCTAGTCAATCATCTAGGTGTCAGTGTACTGTTTGGCCATTCCATGCCGTTTTACTTTCCTCCGACACCTTCTGTTCAGGCTGGAGCATTATAGGCTTTACATCATGTTTGCTACTGAACTACACATATATACAGGCATAAATTAACAATTCACATTCAATGTTCATTAAAAGATACTGAATGTTTCAAGCTTACCACAATTCATAGAATAAACACAGATACGTTGACTAGCAATGAATTCTGGCACAACTACTGGCACAAATTCCCATCTGCTTATGTTCCAGGCTTTTATTTAGCAAAAATATGAGCTGGCTTCAACGCACTGTTGCTTTATCAAGCTTATTTGAACTAGTGGTCTCGAACTAACGCTCCTAAGTGAGTATATCAGCGAGTCTGGCCAATGGAGCCACGTTTCGACAAGTGTTTGAAAAAATTTTACCTTCCTACGTCTCCCCTAACAACCAAAGATAGTATTTATAGTCCGACCAATCGTGTTTAGTCTTATATTTGTTGCGCTCCAATCAATTTGGAGTTTACATGGTAGGCTATTTCCGTACGTAAGGTTTTTTCAAACACGTTATAAAAAAAATTTTATGAGCAGAAATGATTTCATGCTGTCAGGCATCCCCACTATTTTATTTTGGTTATAATTTGTTAATTCCTAGACTATTTGCGTAACGTTTTACATATTCTTTGTCAGCAAGCCCTAAGGAACCCAAATATACAAATTTAAAAGAGCTAAGTGGCTGCGTTCAAAATATGCAATTTCTTCTACCTTCCGTTTCGAAGATGTGCTGTCTGGGTACTGTAATGTTTTCAAACGTAAACCCATCTAATGTTATCTTTTCTAATAAGCGTTTTTCAGGATTTAAAAACCTAACTCTGGGAAGGGTAGTGAATTTATCACTGTCCGTCCGAAAAAGTTAGTGCATGTGGCCTTACACGCGTGATAGTAGTAATTGTGTATCGCGCGACGCGTGTTTAGTGTTGCACGTGTTCGGCTTTATGCCTCTCCCTTCTCTCTATCCTTTAGTCCATCTGTCTTTAGTTACGCCGTGTATAAAATGGAATGAATGAAATATTAAAATTAGGTCATTGTTCAGCTTGCGTATCTCAAATGTTTTTCCAAGAAATACAGCACACGTTTCATTGAAGAAAGCGGGTAATAATATAGTAGGCTTTTACTATCAACGTGAAAGCGTTACAATTTGCAGACGAAGCATAAAACAAAGGGGATTTTCGAGTACATTCTTGGTGACAGCACTGTTATTTTACCATTGCTCTTTTCTTTATTAGAATTTATTTGTTAGGCTTTATATTTACCTGATAATTTATATATGTGGAGTAGAATATTTCACGACAGGGCTGTCACCTCAGGGGCGCATTCCCATAGTCAGTTATGACTGAAGGGGCTATTATTATTATTAGTTTTTGTATGGTGGGGCAGGGACAGGTTATTCGAGGTTACTTCAAATTTGTATAGTTTAAAGTGTACCACGACTGAGGGTTATGTGGAAAATGTCAACTCCCTGTGTCATCTGAAGCCTAGTGAACCAACAACGGCTCAAAGATTTAAAACACCGAAACTGCTCTCACATCAACTTAAATACAAATGTATAAAAAGGGACATTAAAATGTTTTATACGAATGATTTTTATCTCCCTTCTTCCAGACCAAGGGTTGTAAACCTATTTTTTTTTTTTTTTTGCTCATGGCCCCTTTCTGAGCCTTATATACCTCTGTGGCCCCTTTCATAGTCGCTGTTAGCTGGAAAGAAGGTACTTTACCAGAAATATGGCTCTTACTGTTACCCCTTATACCACGTTAAGAACCACTGTTCACAGATAAGTCTCCTCTGTTCTCACATGTTCTAGAACTGTACTTTTCTGTTTTCTCTTGCCAATCATTTTTCGTCAAAATCTTCCTTTATCCCCAATTTGACATCCTTAAAATGGGAATTCCACAAGGACTGCCCCCACTCCCAAAATTCTGCTAAATAGATCCGCATGACTTCTTATATGCATAATTGGTACGCTTCAGCATGTGTGATGAGACGGACAGACATGTGCAATGTTAAATCTGAGAGATAGAGCTGGAGGCAGTGTTTACTCCTAACAAAGTTAATTACAGAAGCATTATATGTCAGAACACTGTGCCAGTGGCTCAAAAGCGAAATTGAGATATTATATATATATATATATATATATATATATATATATATATATATATATATCTATATATATATATATATATATAGAGAGAGAGAGAGAGAGAGAGAGAGAGAGAGAGAGAGAGAGAGAGAGAGAGAGAGAGAGAGAGAGAGAGAACGAACGAAGGAACTTTATTTCCAAAGGGTTGAGAATTGGGCACACAGGCCCGTCTAACATTCTGCCTTTCCTTTCGCTCACCTTCATACTGAATTCATTTATTCTCATATGCATTTTACATATCAATTTCAAGAAATTCAACGTTATAAAATAAAATAATAATATAGCACACTCATATTAAAATTAATTACTTATAAGCATGACATAACATATGTTGAAAAGTACAAACATCGTCACTAGAACCGACAGTTGATGTTATAAGAAAAGATAATCCGATTAGGGGGGCATGTAATCAGAATTAAGAAAGTATTTAAAAAGTCTATGATTGTATGAATAGGGACTGGGGTTGTTTCTTAGGTTATGTGGAAGACAATTCCAAAGATGAGCAGCAGAGTACGCTAAGCTTTTCTTTAATAAGCCAAGCCTAGGCTTGGCCACTTGAAATCTATTAAAGCGTAGACTGCGTCTTTCATTGTAATTGAGAGAGAGAGAGAGAGAGAGAGAGAGAGAGAGAGAGAGAGAGAGAGAGAGAGAGAGAGAGAGAGAGAGAGAAAGAGAGAGAGAGGAGAGAGATTGCTCTACAACTGTATTTAAATTAATCGTTAAAAATAACTAGATAAATGAGAGCATGCGAAGTGTCTTACTCGGACAAAAGACATAGAGAACTGCCTACGTGACGGTCACGGGGGCCTTCGTTAGGAACAAACGAACGCAATCACAAGGAACAAAGCCAGAACTAAGTTATATATATATATATATTTATATAGGTAATCTTTACGTTTAGTGCTGTCGAGTATTATAATATGTGTATTTTCGTACCATTTAGAGTTAGGTTTAGGGTTAGTGTTGGGGTTAGGGTTAACCCTAACCCCAACCCTAACCCCACCCCTAACCCTAATCCAATACACATATTATACATACTCGACGGCACTAAAGGTAAAGATTACATATATATATATATGATATAACCCGACAACAGAGTTTTTGCTGTTGATGCTGCCATCAAAATCCGTACGAAGAAAAACATAACAAATAAAGAAACAAAAACTCTTCCCAGATGTCCTTTACACGACAACATATTAGCTATTTCATCAATTTTCTGTACCACGCATTTAAGCCAACTTCTGACGTTCAGTGGGTTTCACTGTTCTCCTCATCACATGTACCAGAATAACCTACATTGTAACGGATTACACCATGTTTTCCAGGTCACATTTTTTTTTTAGGCTGGACATATCTTTCGCTCTATCTCCGCCATACCACATTTTTCAGCTACAGTCGAAGGCAATAATTTTCGTCATAGCTTTTGCTAAAACTAAAAAGTAATCGATTCCCTATGATGCAGACAACACAGACTGGTTCTACGACAGCAAACTAGCACTTCTCACGAAAAACACCTGTCTGATATGAAAGGGAAAAAAACACAACACACACAAATCACCATACAGACACAACGCAATATTCGGTGATAGATGAGAATGAATTATAACACCACAAAATTTAAAAAAAGCCACAAAGCACTATAACAACACACTTTATTCAGTGATAGATACAAATGAATCATAACTACACTAATTAATTTCCCCCCCCCCCCCTCCCCCCCTTTAACTCCAATTTTCCCAATAAAGCACAAAAACATTACAAAGTTCGATGATATATTTGAATGAATTATAACCCCACTAAACCACACACATGATAAACCCCACACATAAAAAGAAACACAAAGCAACATATCAATACACTTTTCGGTGTTAAATATGAATGAATCGTAACTCTACAAACCTCTCCCCTCCCTCCATTTCCCCTACAAAGCACCATAACATTACAAAGGTCCTTACAAAGTCTATTTATGAAAAAACACTGTGCCTCGTTTTGGCGAAGCGCGTGCCGTTCAACCTAGACACATGGACTGTCTAATTAGGGTGCAGGTCCAAGTATTAAAGATGAAGTGATCTCGTTATTCTTGATGACAAAGTTCTTTGATCGATCATCATCATCTCAGCCCGTAACCCGTCATGGGTCGTAGGGGTGCCATGGTGGAAGCATCAGCAGACAGGGTCCTCCACTGCTCTCTATCCTCAGCAATGCGTACAAGTGTGGAAAAACCGTGTCCTGCCCATTCTTTGATGTTATCAGCCCAGGATTTTCTCTGCCTTCCTCTTCTCCGTTTACCTTCGACTGTTCCCTGAAGGATCGTTTTCGAAAGGGAGTCATGACGAGTTACATGCCCAAACCAGGCAAGCTTTCGACGTTTCACTATTGACAAAAGTGGTTCTTGGTGGCCTGCATAGGTGTTTATCTTCTCTCTAACATAGACATTTGTTTTGTGCTCTTTATAGCAAATGCGCAAAATTCTTCTATAACATTTATGCTCGAAAGCCTGAATCCTTCGCTCCGTATCTGCAGTGAGTGTCTAGCCCTCACACCCATACAAGAGAATAGATAATACAAGTGATTTGTATAATTTGATCTTCACAGGAAAACTGATGTTACTTTTCCAGATCACATTCAACCTTGTCATGGCAGCTGAGGCCATCTCAAGTCTTGTCTTGATTTCTTTAATTGATCTTCCATCACTACATATAGTGGACCCGAGATATTTAAAGGTGTTAACTTCTTCTAACGTTTGCCCATTTAACGTAATGTTGGTCGGAACATGTTTCTTATGGCTATTCACCAATATCTTGCTTTTTTCTATATTAATTTCCATCCCATACGTTCTTGTTACTTTCTCCCGTCTAGAGGTAAGGTCTTGAAGTTCTGATTCTGATCCAGCTATCAGATCAATATCATCAGCAAAACGTAGGTTGCACAGAGGTCGGCCTCCAATCGATATGGTTGATTTATAATCGTAGAGAGCCTCCTGCATAATATGTTCTAGATATATATTAAAGAGCACTGGTGACAGGATACATCCTTGGCGAACTCCTACAATTTTGAAAAATTCTCCAATGTCGTTGCTTACAAAAACAGCACTGCTTGCGTCCTTGTATAGTGCTTCAATGATATCTATGATGTTGGTATCAAAATTGAATTTTCTCATTACTTGCCATAAGCCTTCATGCCAGACTCGATCGAAGGCTTTTGTGAAATCGATGAAGTTATGGTATAAATCGTGTTGATGTTGGAGATGTTTTTCGATAAGTAATCTAATATTGAAGATTTGTTCTGAGGTACTTCTTTTTGGTCTAAAGCCAGCCTGTTCCTCTGACAAGATTTCTTCTGATTTCTGTTTTATTCTGTTCAAAAGTATCCTTAACATTACCTTACTTGGATGACTAATAAGGCTAATGGTTCTGTAGTTCTTGCACATTTTTAGATTTCCTTTCTTTTGGCCATTTTTTTGTACTCCATATCTTCTGGCAAATTGTTGTCATGATTTTTACTATATCTGGTCCTCCATATTTCAAGAGCTCTGCTGGTATATTATCCACACCCGGTGACTTCCCTCCTTTCATCGAACATATAGCCTCTTCCACTTCTTCCCGTAATATTGCTGCATTTCCGAGTTCCCTGTTTTGATCGATACGAATGAATTATAACCACACTAAACCTACCACAAAGGAATATAACAGTACATTGTTCGGTGACAGATGCGAAAGAATCTTCTTCTTTGATCCTTAGCAGCCGACCGTCAAAGCAGTCAGTGGCCATCACGCCTGGTGGCGTCTTGTAGGGCAACAACAACTTGATTCCACTTTGCTCGGTCGGTGGCCATCCTTCGTACAGTGCCCCAACTCTGGTTCATCCTTTGCATCATGCGAAAGAATGATAACACATTTTTCTTCCTTAAACAAAAACGGAACAACACGAAAAAAATATAAACAAAATTGAAGTTAACCTTACACCTTGTTTCATGCAAGGAAACAAAAACATTACTCGAAGTTTTGCTCAACTACATACCAACTTGTCTAAAGTCCGGTCATTACTTCCACGTCCATGGAAAGATTTTTACTCTGTCTTTCTCAACAGCTCAAGATGAACATCACAATACTCCTTGGCCAAGAAGTTCTCACAATGAAACAACCAATAACTATGGCTCCAGGTTTTATAATGAAACAAGTGTTTGTACAACACGCACGTACAGGAAGGATAGCGACTGATGCGGACGCTAACCGTGATCCCCTTTCTTTCCGCGAGCACTCACTATACTGCTCACACTCCAACCAACTGGTGAGATGAGATCGAGCGCTGAGCCCTCGGCTCAGGTCAACACCATAACGGCAGAGCGCGGGGTTGCCCGTGCCGAGTCTTGGAAACATGAAAACCGGTATCCAAACGGCACGTATTAACGACTGAAGCAGTTATAGCTTGGAAGCTTCACTGCTAATGCTGTGATGCATCCTAGGGAGAGTTTATCACCGGTTTCAGATCCCGTGGAAGGAATTAGGTCTAGCGTTTGGTCACGTTGTTTATCATTAAAGCATTTGTCTCCCCTTATATTTCCGGGCCGTTCTCTCTCTCTCTCTCTCTCTCTCTCTCTCTCTCTCTCTCTCTCTCTCTCTTTTTGAACCGCTTTTACTCAGCTGTGCGTCGTTAATAGATTATCCGACCTTATCTTCACAACATATCAACACCACTTTATCCTGTTGCCCTGGGTGGTTCCAGAGGGTCTCTGCGGGGACAAAAGAAAGATTAAGACTACTGTTCCCTCTGGCATGTCGTAAAAGACTAATATGAGGTTGTGCAAGTGTGGGATGGTAGTCTTATCACGTAAAACAAAATCGCCACAGAACCACTGCTGCTAGCGTACGTTAATGTTTTGGTGCAGGTTTCCTGCAAGGGGCCAGCTACAGCAGTGGTTCCATGCTCCATAGGGAGCGGAAAGGAAGAGGGCAAGAGGATGTTATCTTGTTATTTGGTGAGAGGTCACGGTGAAGGGTTTGAAACATACCACAAAGAAGAGATAAAGATTATCCCAATATATGCAGGTAACGATGTCCAGATTGCACCGTGGTGAGATAAATCCCAACCTTATTTGTTTAAATATTTATACAATAACAAACCTACCCTCTGTCCTGTACTGTTCTCATTCTTCTATCATTTACTAGACACAGTATTAAGGTCGTTGTCTTGTGTAATCTGACCTATACTGTATAACAGGGGACTACAGAAGTGATTGCGTCATTATTTAGGCTGGATCGCCCTAGGTACATATCCGGTGTTCCGTGTTGCAAATCGCGCTAATGACCCTTGTTTACGAAGCACTATTTTTGTGGTGCATAGTTGGCAGGGAGGATAGTGTGATTCGCTTCCGTAGCTCGGCGGTGGTGCCGTTCGGAAGGTCCTGGGTACTATTCTCCGGTAAGCCACTCACTTCTGTTGTATTTCTCTTGTCTAGTTTTCTACTTCTTTATTTCTCGCGAGTGCCTGAAACATACCTTTATATGTGTAATAATTATTTATCTACAAGATGCACATCTTGGTGGCAACATAGACAAAGTTGGACGAACAGATAAATAAAATAAGATACAAAAGATAGATAAAATAAGAATACAAGACGCAAGAGGAGCTTTCATTGCGTTGGGTAATATATTTACGTCCAAATATAACACACGTCTGGTATAAAGGTGACGGTTTGAGCTTTAAAATGTTTTGGCGCTGGTTTCCGGAACAGGGACCAAGTGGAGTAGCGTCCTCATATTTCTGAGACAGCAACAAAAGAAACAAGCAGGAGACGACCTTCTTTACGCCCAGGTAAGTAAATAACACACTTCAAAAGAAGGTAGATAGTGTTTATTAGCACTTTATTAAAGGTGAGTCAAGGTGAAAAATTAAGTCTACCATGACCTGAGAAAGATAGTGGGGCGACGGACGGGAGAAGGAAACCCCAGATGATCAAACTCTTCCCCGTTTTTCCAGCCTCCCGCTGTGTCCTCGCTCTCACACAAACACAATCTCACGTTTAGAAAACAAAGTTTGTGTCACAGAAGTCCTCCATTTAAGAAACATCCTACTCGGCAGGGGAAAACAAAGCACGTTCGTTACGAGGAGAAAAAGCGTGGAGAACAAAAGATGCTTTTACAATCTTTGTCAGCGAGAGGATGGAAAGTTCCGAGTATCAATGGAAACTGTTTTCAATGCGTCCCAGAGAGTGTCGACTGAATTCATGCTTCTATGTGGTTCTTAGACGTGGGCCGTGTCGGAAAGTGGTGAGATAAAGAACTATGCAGGCCGCATCTTACGATGGAGAACTTCCTCGTTGTTTCACTATCATCACAAATAATTACCAATCTTATGCCTGATTAAAAATAAAGTATTTTAAACTACAGCTTTATTGAAGGCAAACGTGCAAGAGGAAGACAGCGCTATAAGTGGGAAGATAACATCAAGAGATGGACAGGAAAGAGTCTATCAGAGTGCATTATCAAGATAAAAGACAGAAGATGGAGATCCATTGCAGCCGACCTGCTGTGTGAAGATGGCACCTGATGATGATTATTATTGCATATATCCACGATTGTTTTTTAAGTTAATTTTCTCGATATCTTGTAAGTATATAGAATGATGTCATCACTAACAGGGATTGTGGAAGCTGTGGTACAAAGCATGAACCAGAGTTGGTGAACGGCACGAAGGATAGCCACCGATCGAGCAAGTGGCATTTCAGTGACGACCACTGACTGCTTTGTCAGATCTTAAGGATCCAAGAAGACTAACAAAAAAAAAAAGAATCCTCTCTCGTCTGATATGATCACCTCCAGGACACCGTCTGATCTGATCACCTCTAGGGCATCGTCTGATCTGATCACCTCCAGGACACCATCTGATCTGATCACCTCCAGGACACCGTCTGATCTGATCACATCCAGGACACCGTCTGACCTGATCACCTCCAGGACACCATCTGATCTGATCACCTCCAGGACACCATCTGATCTGATCACCTCCAGGACACCATCTGATCTGATCACCTCCAGAAACCCGTCTGATCTGATCACCTCCAGGACACCATCTGATCTGATCACCTCCAGGACACCGTCTGATCTGATCACCTCCAGGGGATCGTCTGATCTGATCACCTCCAGGGCACTGTCTGACCTGATCACCTCCAGGACACCGTCTGATCTGATCAGCTCCAGGACACCGTCTGATTTGATCACCTCCAGGACACCGTCTGATCTGATCACCTCCAGGACACCGTCTGATCTGATCACCTCCAGGACACCGTTTGATCTGATCGCCTCCAGGACACCGTCTGATCTGATCACCTCCAGGACACCGTCTGATCGGATCACCTCGAAGACACCGTCTGATCTGATCACCGCCAGGGCGCACCGACTGATCTGATCACCTCCAGGGCACCGTCTGATCTGATCACCTCCAAGGCACCGTCTGATCTGATCACCTCCAGGACACCGTCTGATCTGATCACCTCCAGGACACCGTCTGATCGGATCACCTCGAAGACACCGTCTGATCTGATCACCGCCAGGGCGCACCGACTGATCTGATCACCTCCAGGGCACCGTCTGATCTGATCACCTCCAAGGCACCGTCTGATCTGATCACCTCCAGGACACCGTCTGATCTGATCAGCTCCAGGACACCGTCTGATCTGATCACCCCCAGGACACCGTCTGCTCTGATCACCTACAGGACACCGTCTGATCTGATCAGCTCCATGACACCGTCTGATCTGATCACCCCCAGGTCACCGTCTGCTCTGATCACCTACAGGACACCGTCTGATCTGATCACATCCAGGACACCGTCTGATCTGATCACGTCCAGGACACCGTCTGATCTGATTACCTGCAGGACACCGTCTGATCTGATCGCATCCAGGACACCGTATGTAAAACTTGACCAGACTTGTGTATTATTAAACCTGTTTCTTGTCTTGGTTTCCTTCTACATTCTGTTATCGATCTTCCTTCCCCAGAATGAATCTCTCCAATCTTTTTTAGAATGTTCAAGATGTTGTTTCTTTATTTAGAATATAATGGGGAGATAATGGAGCTCAACCAGTTGCAAACACGCGCCTACAACAGTAGATGATTAGGATTTTTTAGAGCGCGAGGAAGAACAAGAGGCAGACGAGTAGACAATATTACAGAAATCCTACAGCAACACGAGCTCAGAACAGCCAATGGGACATATTTGGCTCCAGAACGAAAACTGCAGCTTCCCACAACTCTTCACGAACAATGTGGACCCACCAAAGTAACCAGACAGTGATAGTCCGAATCCACACGTGACAAGACAATAAAAAGATATACGAGTGACTGCCAGCGTGAGTGAATGCTCCTATGTAACTCCTTCGGAATCATGGTACCACCATAGCTGGACTGTGGAGTCAGAGTCGTGGAATCGATCGCTTTGAGTGGATTCGGAGGCGAAAAAAAAAAATGTCCAGATTCCGACTCGGAATTTTGTGCGATATGACTAGTACAAAAACTGTAGTCGGAGACGGACTTCTAAAATATCAGGAGTCGGAAAATGTTGTTGGCCGACTCCACAACCCTGCACCACTGTGGCTGGCCCCTTGGCACTAAAGCAAACAGAAGAGAAGAGATGACAACGCGCGAGATGAAAAGCTGCGCATGTGAGCATAACAGAAAGAACAATAATAATTCAGTGACCGGGAACACCACAACTACTAACCGCACTGGGAAACCGGAAATAAAATGGCTTGGACATCTCGACAGAGTACCGACCAATCAGCTGCCATCACAAGTCTTATACCAGAATATCGCACGTCAGAGCAAACAGGATGTCCAAGGGAAGACGGAGAGGAAACGCCCAAGAAAAGATGGAAAGAAGACGCTCAAAGCAAGACGGACAGAAAACACCCATGGGAAGACGGAAAGAAAATGCCCAAGTGAAGATGGACAGAAAATGCTCAAGTAAAGATGGACAGAAAATGCTCAAGTAAAGATGGAAAGAAAATGTCCGAGAAAAGACGGAAATATAGTGCTCAAGAAAAGACAGACAGATGATGCCCAAGAGAAGACGGAAAGTAGACGCCCAAGGGAAGACGGAAAGATGATGCCCAAGGGAAGACGGACAGATGATGCCCAAGGAAGACGGAAAGAAGACGCCCAAGGGAAGACAGACAGAAGATGCCTAAGGGAAGACGGAAAGATGACGGCCAAGGGAAAACGTTAATTCGTTATTAGCAGTCATGAGACGCCCACGGCGACCGTTGCCTCAATTGGCTGTGTGTGGTGTACCCGGAAACGGGGCCTCCCAGTACTGAGGCACAGTTAAGTCCCCGATGTCACTTATCGGTGCAGAGTTGAGAGAGATGGCTGAGCATCACAATCCCCCCTGTGTTGCAGCATGATGAGAACCCAGCATTGCACACTGAGCTTGGGGGGGATCACTTGGGCACCAGACTTAATACTGGCTCTTGACTGGATGGCCGCATGTAGGAGATTTCTACAATGGAGGGTTGGCAGGTGGTGGGTATCTGGAAGTGGCTCTGTGCAGGACGTGAGGATTCCTTGGGAGAGCCCAGAACCAGAGCACAGCATTCTGCAAGCTCTGCATAGTTGGAGAGCCCCCCTGGATGACGGGGAATGCACAGTGTGCTACCCCACCTATCCCCAACTGCTAACTTAGAACCAGAAGTGGGGTCCTCTGTATGCGTGCCAGGCCAGGATAGAATGCCTGGGAAAGAGACTGGAGCTCAGAACTCCCTAACTCAAAGTTGCAGGATGGCAGAAAAGCCATGGGAAAGACAGGGCTATTTTGAAGATAACGCAACCATATTTTCACCATACGAGCTCGGACGCCGCCTCGGTAAACAAGGTCCGCGCAGAGCAGTGACACCCCCAGGCTGCTTGCGAATAGTCTACTACTGGGAACATAAACAGATTAGGGATGAGCCCACTCTCCCGTTGAACAGGTGCTAAAGTCATAGATACTGGGCCAGAAGGCGCACCGGAAACCACAGTATCACGCAACTCGCTTTTTTTTTTTTCTATGGAGAGTACACCGTCAAATAAATCTCGTACTGGTGCTCGCCCTGTGGAGCTCCACCAGGCAGGTGCAGTGCCGGGCTCTGAGCCTTGACAGAGCCCACCCTCAGCTACTGGAGGACCCTCTAGACCGTCTTGTGGAGTCAGCAGACGGCGGAGGAGAACTACTGACCAAAACAAAACAGAAAAAGAGAAACCCAGAGTGCCACTTGTCATGATGCACTGGAATGCAGAGGGAGTGAACAGCAAGCAGGCTGGATACAGCAATAAGACAGAGCTGGAAAACATCTTGTATGAGAAGCAAGTCAGTGTTTGCTGTATCCAAGAGACTCACTTGAAAGCAGATCAAACCTTTAAAATAAGGGGATATCAATGCTTCAGATCCGACAGAAAAGATAGACGAAAAGGAGGAGTACTTACTCTTGTAAGGAATAACATTCATGCACACGAAAGGAAAACCTTCATGGATGGAGCAGAATATCAGCTGTTGCAGATAAAGGTAGACAAGATGGAAATAGAACTCCTGAACTATTACTGTCCGAACAACAAACCCCTGAGTCTCAGCTCTATACAGGTACCAGCCACCAACTTTATAGCAGTTGGAGACTTTAATAGCCACTCCCAGAGCTGGGGCTATAACCATCTGGATCACAGAGGTGAAGAGGTTGAAACTTGGCAAGATGATCACTCCCTAATCCTAGTCAATAATGCCACAGATACTCCTACCTTCTACTCCAGAGGATGGCACACAACTTCAACACCAGATCTTGCCTTCTCCACACCAGATATAGCTGGATCTATTAGTAGAGAAGTAGGAGACCAACTAGGGGGAAGCGACCATCGCCCAATCTTTCTTACTGTCCAGAGTGCAACTCTCAGTACAGGCCCAGCCATTACAAGATGGAACTACAAAAAAGCCAACTGGGGTTTATTCAGGCATCAGGTGAACACGCTGCTGTCTACCCTCAAGGTACAGAACAGAGACATTAATGAAGTGGTAAAAGACTTCAACAGATGCATACTACAAGCTGCAAAAGAAACCATTCCCAAAGGATGCCGGCGTACCTACATACCATACTGGTCCAGCACACTCCAAGAACGTCAGAAAGCTATGGACAGGGCTAGAAAGGACGCAGAGTCTCAGCCTTCACTTGAAACTCACAACAAATGGAAAAAGGCTGTAGCAGAGTTTCAGAGAACAAAGCTAGAAGAAAAACGGAAAAGCTGGAGAACTAAAACGGCATCGCTGAACCTTGAGAAAGATGGCAGGAAACTTTGGAGATTAGTCAAGTCTCTAAATGAAGAGCGTTCCTCACCTAGGCAGACTATCACATTGGATGAAGGTGGCAAACTTTTCAGAGGAAAACAAGCTGCAGACTTGTTTGCTAGAAGATACAGTTCAGAAAGCAACTTACCCATTAACATAGATCATCAGAGAGAGATAAGAAAAGAAATACTGGCAACCATGGGACAGACAGATACTCCTGCCCCAATGAGGGAACCCATCACACTAGGAGAACTACAGAAGGCTATTTCCAAGCTTAAGTTTCAAAAGTCACCCGGCCCAGACAAAATCAGCAACGAAATGCTAGTAAATCTGAGCTCAGCAGCAAAGACAAAACTGCTTGAGATATTCAATCACAGCTGGTTGAAAGGAACGGTACCCCAAGTATGGAGAGAAGCCATCACAATACCCATACTAAAGAAAGGGAAATGTAAGACCGAGGCTGCAAGTTACCGGCCAATCAGTCTCACAAGCTGTGTTGGGAAGACTATGGAGCGAATAGTCAACCACAGATTGAAATGGTATTTAGAGTCTGAGCAGATCCTGGTGCCGGAACAAGCTGGATTTAGAGAATGCTACAGTATAGAAGACCAAGTTACTTACTTGTCTCAAGCAATAGAAGATGCCTTCCAGGAGAAGAAAAAGGTCCTAACGATCTGGGTCGACTTCAAGCAGGCCTTTGACAAGGTGTGGAAAGATGGCCTCATTGCAAAACTTAGGAGAAGTGGAATCCAAGGCAACATGATGAAATGGATCCAGTCATACTTGCATAACAGGAGAAACTAGAGTCACTCTTGACGGTCTGCAGAGCAGAAAAGTGTTGCTCCATCAGGGGGTACCTCAAGGAGGAGTAATTTCCCCAACACTCTTCCTTGTTTACATCAATGACCTGGTGAAAGATCTCCCTGCAGGAGTTAAAGCTGCCTTATATGCAGATGACCTAGTACTCTGGTGCGCTGATGAAAATGTCACCACAGCAAATTATAGAATGCAGCGGGCAGCAGACATGCTAATGTCATGGGCAGAGAAATGGCTTATCACAATAAACACAGACAAAACCTCCACAACACTGTTCTCCCTCGCCCCCAAGGACAAATCAGCTAACATACACCTAGGGACAACCGTGATCAAGGAAGAAAGCTACCCCACCTATCTTGGGGTGACATTTGACCAAAGGCTTACATGGAATAAGCATATTGAAAATGCAGAAGGAAAGGCCAGAAGACGACTAGGCATACTCAGAAAATTAGCAGGTACCAACTGGGGAGCAAATGAACGAAATCTAAAGAAGATTTATAATGGAGTAATAAGACCACACTTAGAGTTTAGCTCAGCAGAATGGTCATCAGCTGCTAACTCACATCTGCAGTCTTTGGACAAGGTGCAAAATCAAGCTCTCAGGCTCATTACAGGAGCCATGAAAACTACACCAATAACAGAGATGCAGAAGGTTGCTGGATTACAGACATTGTCCCATAGAAGAGACACAAAAACCATGATCCAGATGGAAAAGTACAACAGTATGCCAATGCACCCAATGAAGGCAAGACTAGATGATCTGGCATTGGGACGTCTAAAGCGTAGCAGCTTTGTGCATCGGGGGAAAAGACTTATAAGACAGCAGCAAGAAGACCTATCCATGAAGACAACACCACTGAAGCCCACCCTATACCCTGTACCATGGGAGCAGGCCAGCAGTGCCCTCCAAATTAATACATCAGTCAGTGGTCTCACAAGTGGTTGTGAGTATAATGATCTGCAAAAACGAACTGCTACATTGAGTATGATCCAAGAAAGCTATCCCGATCAATCATGGATACATGCCTATACAGATGGATCAACAACTAATGCTGTTAGGAATGGAGGTGCCGGTATCTTTATCTCATATCCTGACAACCACTATGAGACTAGGCACATTCCCACTGGTAAATTCTGTTCCAACTATACAGCTGAGGTTCAAGCTCTAAAGCAAGCTGCAAATATGATTTATAACACCAACTCTGACTGCCACCAGGTAGTCATCCTCACAGATGCACTGTCTGTCCTGCAAGCTCTCAAGGGTGGTAAACTCCCGCATCTGAGAAATGAACTAAACAAGGTAGCTGCCAAAAAGAGAACCATACTTCAGTGGGTACCATCTCATTGTGGTGTACCCGGAAATGAAAAGGCAGATAAATTTGCAAAAAAGGGAGGAGAATGTGAACAAGAAGATAATGAAGTCACATACTTTGAGAAAAAGAGAGCCATCCAGACTATCAGAAGAGAACAGAACCAACCCAAAGACGACTATCACACTCTCGACCGGCAGGGACAGATAACTATTTTTCGACTCAGGACAGGGCATAACAAACTGAATAAACACATGCACAAGCTACGATTGTCTGCTTCACCACTGTGCACATGTGGATTAAACGAACAAACTGCTGAGCATGTTCTACAGGACTGTCCTCTGTATAACCAGTTAAGAAAGATATAATGGCCCAATGACTCAACACTAAACTCAAAGCTATATGGAGTTAAGGAGGAACTTCAAACAACAGTCGAATTCATCATGAGAACTCGTCTGACGGTGTAATCATCAAAGATGCGATCGCAAGAAGAAGAAGAAAAGCAGTCATGAGAAAACGTGGTATGAAGCTGACAAATAAGACACATCTCGTGAAGGAACAGCAACCCAATCTCCCCTACAGCGGTTAACAAGTGGTTAAACATTAACTAAACTACATCTAACACTATCACACTTTTCTGCCCAATTTTACATTTCAGGGTCCGTGCAGACATCACATCACATCTGTGAACACATTTTTTTTTTTTTTTTTTTGGCAACAGGATCGGGGCACTCTGACATGATTCATTGTACCGCCTGCAGATGTTAGACAAGAGCTCATTAATGGATTAGATGTGTGCGTGTGTGCTAGCTTATTTGTGGGAGGTAAAGCGTTATAAATGCTAAATATAACTGCTTGGAGTGCATTACAACAAAGCGTTTCATAAGTGTGTGTGTGTGTGTATGCGCGCGCGCGTGTCTGTTTTCTTCCTTGTTTGGAATAAAACAGAGGTGAGAATATGTGGGCGGAACACGCGAACACGACCGCCGGTACATTTTGACCTTGCCGGAAATGAAGAACAACGGAGCCTTCTAAGAAACAGTGGTTGGGGGTGGGTGGGTGAGATAAAACAACAATTACTATACATTGGAGGACTTTCCAGCAGGGCTGTGGAGTTAGAGTCTGGGAGTCTATCGTTTTTTTTTTTTTAGCGGAGTCGGTTAAAAAAAAACGTCCGGACTCCGACTACGAATTTTATGGCATATGACTAGTTAAAAAATTGTAGTCGGGTGTCGGACTTCTAACATTTCAGAAGTCGCAGAATTTGTTTGGCCGACTCCAGAACCCAGCGTTCCAGGACAGAATTCCGCAGTAAGTGGCAATTTAGAAGCCAATCAGGAGCGTGGTGGGGGTGGAGAGAGAAAGAGAGAAATGTACAAGGTAACCTAAATATCACTTCCTATTTTTAAACTATTTTTTCTTCACATCTACTCAACTAATTGACATGAAACAAACGTCAAGCTCAAGACAACTGAATGTCATTTTATTACGTAAAATATCTTGTCACATTAGAAGTACAGCTCAATGTGACAAGTGGCCTATTCCAGCACATGACGTCGTAGTGGGCAGCAATTTTCTTGTTGCGGTCTATCGTGGCGTCCGTTTATTGATAATTTCAAACTTTACTTTATTGTTATTTTGTTTCCGGAACAAACAAAACATAATAAAATATTAGTTTAATGGCAGTTATTGCTTCTTGTTTGGACACTTGTTTCGTGTATATCCATTAGTGTTTATAACATTGCCCAAAAACACCTATTGTTCAGACTTCAGAACATTTAGCCTGATGAGTCACGCAATTAAAATATTGCTCAAAATCATACAGGAAAGTATAAAAAGTAAGGTAGACAGCGAAATCCAAGAAGAGCAGTTTGGTTTTAGACGGAACAGCGGAACAAGAGAGGCAATATTTTGCCTAAGAATATTAGCAGAATAATATACAGTGGTCCAAAATAGTATGTACAAGTGCTTCAATGACTATAAGAAGGCTTCTGACAAGAGTCCATCACGAGAAAATAATTGAATGCCTCGAAGACATAGGTATTGATGGAAAAGACATAAGAATACTCAGTAACCTTTATTGGGAGCAAACTGCTACAGTAAGATCTGAAAGGAATTATTCACCATACATAAACATAAAAAGAGGTGTCAGACAAGGTTGTGTACTGTCCCCCTGCCTATTTAATCCATACACCGAAAAAATGTTCAAACAGATACAGGAAATGCCAGGACCGAACATCAGTGGAAGGTCAATAAACAACCTTAGATTGCAGATGATACCGTGCTGTTAACTGAAAGTGAACAGGATTTATAAGAACTAGTGAAGCAAGCGAACAGTATAAGTCATTAATATGGATTGGACATTAATATTGAGAAAACAAAAACTATGATAATTAGCAAAACGGACGATAAGCTCACATTAAAGATAAGCATAAATGGGAAAATCCTGGAACAAGTCAAGAGCTACTCATATCTTGGTCATATAATAACAGAAGATGGCAGATGTGAAACAGAAATCAAGAAGAGAATAGGAATGGCCTGTCACGAGGAGCGAATGAGTTTGTATTTCGAATTTCTATACCCATTGTCTGCACCAGACATCGTTTGTCGACAGTCATGGGAAACCCACCAATTTTACGGGGAATGTTTACATAACAATAGACAGCGCTCTGAGTAATCCCTGTAGAAAGCCACAAATGTCGCATGGAATGTTTTCACAACAAGGAGACATTAGGTCAACAGACTATCGCGGTAATCGACACTAAGTCTCGGGTGTGTTTACCCAAGGCCAGTAATCTACAAATATTATTTCGGCTTGTAACAGAACATAAAGGTGGTCAGTCGGACTTCACGGAAAATATTGGAGTAACGGAGACCCAGAGTCTGAGAGAATATCAACATAAAGGAGTAAAGAATACGGCATTAGAGAAAGACTATTAAAGACGAACACAGACAGATTGTCTGGGGGAGGAAAAACAAGAAAGCGAACATTGCAAAAACTTTACACAGTAAAAGGGGGACTGGTTGTCTGCCGGGAATAATGAGTAATGGAACTTCCCACGATATCAGAAGCAGACACGAGAAAAGAGCCAGGGCCATGGGAACACTATATAACCCAACTAAATTGATCGCTCAGTATTGCAAGAGCCAGCATTCCGCCAACATACTTGGGGTCTAGATTTCAGGACGTGTGTCAGTGAATTCTTTATATGGACACCAAGGTTAGTGTAATATAGTTTGTACCTTATTATTATATCTTAACTTCAGTCAGATAATATATACATATTTTCCATAAATATAACAATGTAAATACCCGTCACGTTTTATTATAATATTATATTTCATACTCATAAGTCATCATCAAGTGACGTATTCTTTCCAGAACGTTGTCTCCATTACAGCTGCTCTGAACGCATCACGATTCTGGGCAAGTCGACCTGCATCAGCCAAAGACAAGTTCAGACTCTCTGTGATGTCCTGGGTCCACCGTCGTCTAGGTCGACCCCTTCCCCTTTTTCCAGGGACCATGCCTTCCATCACTGTGTTTTTTCCAGACTATTATGTCTTTTTATATGACCGAAAAATTTCAGCTTCCTTATTGCGATGGTATTTAGGAACCAATGTTCCTGTACGTTTAGTGAGTGCAGTACTTCTCTGTTGGTCTTTTTTTCTGTCCAGGGTATTCTCAACATCCTTCTGTAGCATTTCATTTCGAATGATGTAATCTTTTTTGCAACTGTTTTATTGAGTGTCCAAGTCTCGCTGCCGTATGTTGCTACTGGGAATATACATGCTCTGATCAGTTGTAACTTTGTTTCTTTGCTTGTGCCTTGCCATAGGTTTTTCATCTGTATTAGTTTATGTGAAGCAATTGCAAGTCTTCTTTTAATTTCTACTGCACAGTCGCCAGAGCTGTTGATGATTGATCCTAAGTATTCGAATTCATTAACACTTTCCAGTTCTTCGTTATCAATTTCAATTTCTGGTTTGGTCTTTACTTTGTCTGTTGTCAATACTTTGGTCTTCTTGGTGTTTAGGTATAGATTCTGGGCCTCGCTGTGTTTTTTTGGTGGACAGAATTAATTGTTCAAGTCCTTCTGGGTTGGTCGATAGGAGGACTGTGTCGTCAGCATATCTGATTTCCGGGATCTGGTACCCGCCGATGTTAAATGAGTCAAACTCTGTGTGTTCTTGGTCATCTCTTACGTTTCTCATGATATTCTCGGCATAAATGTTAAACAGGTAAAGGGAAAGGGTACAGCCTTGTCTTACTCCTTTCTGTACTTCAAACCATTCTGATGTTTCCCCCTCTACTCTTACGGCTGCCTGTTGTTCTTGGTACAGCAGTGCGATGAGTTGTATAAGGTGGTTTGGAAATCCCATATTTTTCATAATAGCCCATAACTGCTGATGTTGTACACAATCGAAAGCTTTGGTGTAATCGATGAAACAAGTATGTAGGTCAACGTTGAATTCTCTACACTTTTCTATGATCCTCATGTTGAATATATGATCTCTAGTGCCTCTACCTGGTCGAAAACCTGCCTGTACTTCGATTATTTCTGTTTCTAGCTTTTGTTGCATCCTTTTCATTATGATTTGTAATAGTATTTTGCTGGCATGGCTTATAAGAGCTATAGTTCTGTAGTTTGTGCACAGTTTCAAGTTGCCCTTTTTTGGCAAGGGTATGTAAACTGATCTTTTCCATTCCTTGGGCCAAATTCCGCTTTGCCAGATTTTGCAGCATAATGCATGGTATATACGAGCGCTGCCTTCTCCTCCTGCCTGTATCATTTCAGCTGTTATTTCATCACAACCAGGAGATTTTCCACTTTTTAAGTGTTTGATTGCGTTCCGGACTTCCTCTATGGTAGGTTCTGGTTCACGTTCTGCTTCATTCATGACGTTGTTATCTGCCGCTTTGTTTATTTCCGTATACATTTCTTGACAGTACTCCTTCCATCTGTTCAGAATATCTTTACGTTCTGTTAGAGTGTCGCCTTTCTTGTCGTTTGTTGCTCGAGGTGATGATTTAAAGTTGCTGTTCTTCAATGTTCTTACTTCAGAAAACATATTCTTACTCAATCCCTGTTCGCGCATTTCCTCTATTTTCCTGCAGGTGTCGTTTATGTATTGTTGTTTGTCTTGTCTGACTCGTTTTTTAATCTGCTTTGTGTATTCCTTGTACAACTCCTGATTTTCTGTATCTTTTTTGGACTTCATTTTTCTTCTCTCTACCACCAACTTCAGTGTTTTGTCTGAGATGTATTCTCGTCTCTTTATACTTCTTTTAGGAATTAACCTCTGTGCATTTGTAATATAAACATCTCTGATGTTATTGGCAAGTTCATCTGGTGTCATTTCCTCCTGTACTGCCATAAGAATGTCAAATTTGTTCTGAAGTGTCTCCTCTGAGGAGTATCGACACTGTACTCTTCTGGTATGGCGCTTGTGTCATAACGTATTACTTTGTCGCTTGTAACGACTTTTTTCAATTTGATCTTGAAGTTTGCAGCAAGAAGTTCATGGTCGGAGTCACAGTCTGCTCCTGGGAGCGTCTTGATGGATGAGATACAAGATCGCCACCTTTGTTGTATTAAGATGTAATCTATTTGGTTCTTGCTTTTTTCCGTCCGGTGACGTCCATGTATATAGTCTTCTAGGGTGTTGCACGAAAAGAGTATTTGTGATGACTAGGTTGTTTTCTAGGCAGAATGTTGTCAAGCGTTCTCCTCTCTCATTTCTGTGACCCAATCCATAACTTCCTTTCACTCTTTTTTCATGTTCTAATCTTTCGTTTCCAACTTTGGCATTAAAATCTCCCATTATTATCTCATAAGTACATGTTGCAATAAACACCATGCAGAGAATTATTATATTTATAAGATTGCACAGTTTCCAGTAACTATAACAGGGGCCTCTTGAACAGCTGCTTACTATTACCGAAGTACAAATGATTAGTGAAGGTCAGCATGAGTACCACCAAAATGTCATCTAAGGTATACTTAGTATCAGCTGGATACAAATACAAGACACTTTTATTTTGCCTCTTACATTACCTGTTAACCGTGCAGTAAACACCGCGCAGTCATTCATTATAGTGTTAAGATTTCACATACAAGAACACACTACAGGCGTAACATAGATTACGGGGTACTTATAAGGGTTCGTTATTTTATCCATCGCAGTGGTAGAGACAGGGACCATTTGAGATAACTCAGCCTTCGTCTACTACTCTGTTGGCGTTAATTACGGGACAAGCTAAAAGAGTAGGGCCGACCCGAGATACTGCGAAGACACGCATTTCACAGATAATTAACGGCACTAAACCTACCCATACTCCACGGGGGTCAGAAAGGAATTTGCCAGGCGGTGAAGGAGCTTTCTATCATCGACCACCCACACAGAAAAGTAAGCAGACAATACCCAGAAGGATTGCTGCATTACTAAGAGCTGTCCACGTGAATTTATGATCAGAAGTTGCAGGAGCAAAACGGACGATCTTTACAACAAGTGCCTTTGAGAAATCTCGATCAGAAGTGGCAAGAGCAGACGGACGATTTTGTAAACCCAGTGCCTACAAAATTTATCGAGATCCTAAATTACCTGCAGTAATGGACAGATTCTCCCCGTAAAAACTGATGCGCAAACAAATTCAACTATATACCATAGTTCACCATCCTCACCACCTGAGAAAAATATCTACACCACACAGGGACATCTGCATATCAGACGAAGTCCCCATCGCATAACATTGCTTCAACACAACCTAGGAACAAGCCACCTCAGACGCGCGTGGCAATGTCAACACTCGCTTTGTGAAGAACAAAAGGACAGGCCATCGACACCTGACGAAATAAAGTGGACCGTCCAGTATTATTGAATGCAGACAAAGACTTGTCCAGTGTATACAAATACCCAGAGTTATATTGACAGTCAATCAGAGACCCGAAACAAGGTATCCTTTTGTTAGTATTTAGGACTCACTTACATCCATCATCATCATCGCCGAGTATATTCTTAAGATTCATTTGTGTAATTTGCATTAACTAATATCTTTCTTCACAGGGATAGTTAATGTCATTCCTAGTTGCATTTGTATTAGTGTAATTGAATGTTGTTATATTTCAGTAATTCAATAAATGTTGTAGTTGTGTTTGCTTTACCAACACACGTTAATTACCTATATAGAGAAGGAAAGAAAGTGTGCGAAAGAGACATACATTTCTTCCTTTCTTCCTCTTCCGTTCACTCAGTGTAATAGGGGAGGTGGGGGCTCGTTAGCATTATAATATAGAGAGGGGGATAGAGTGGTAGGAGTTACAGTGTCACGAGATTCAGAATCACTGGGACTACCTGCTGGGAACTTATAACAGTCTTAAATTCACCTTCTCCACTCCTGCTGCCTATTCTCAACCGGTTGCCAGGCAAATCTGAGCCATTGACAAAGCCGGCACCACACAGATAACTCTCTTTGGTTACCCTTCGGGATAACCGTGTGACATGGCCAAAGCTACATTCAACAACATGAGACAGATACTGACATCTAAACAAATTAAAACTGAAAATCAGAAAATGTTATATATATATATATATATATATATATATATATATATATATATATATATATATATATATATATATATATATATATATATATATATATATATATATATCGTATATATTCTTCACAACTGTATGGCATAGAAACACGGACAATGAATAAGCAATTGGAAGAACAAAAAACGAATTGAGACTCTTGAGATGTGGATATATAGAACAGTGTTTCTCAACCTTTTTTGTGTTCACGGCATACTTTTCAATTTTCTAAAACTTTGCGGCACACCTACCTGAATAAAAAATTACAGTGATATAAACTAAATTAAATACACTAATTTGTCGATACTTTAGAATAAAGAAAACTCTCAATTCGATTTTCTTTTAATTGTTTAAAATAATTTTGAAGTATATCTATTTTTGTTCAAAGCAGTTAATAGCTCCAATTATTATTGAATGAATTCAAGTTGTAAGATCAGTTTTATATCACATAATCACTAAAAAATATTCTTCACGTGGTAAATTTACAAAATTTCTGCGGCACACTTTGATAGGCGCGGCGGAACACTAGTGTGCCACGACACACTGCTTGAGAAACACTGATATAGAAGAATGGGGCGTATCTCATGGAAAGAGAAGAAAACAAATGAGGAGGTCCTAGAAAATCTAGGTATGAAGAGAGAACTAATGAGGGAGATCAAAGTTCGGCAGCTAAAATACTTTGGCCATATAAAAAAGGCATAACACCTTGCAGAAGACCATAAAAGAAGGGAGAGGTGAAGGCAAACGTGCAAGGGGAAGACAACGCTATAAGTGGGAAGATAACATCAAGAGATGGACGGGAAAGAGTCTATCAGAGTGCACCACCAAGACAAGAGACAGAAGACGTTGGAGATCCATTACAGCCAACCTTCGTTGTGGAGATGGCAGATGATGATGATACCAGCTGAATGGAAGGAAGGATATCTGGTCAAGTTGCCTAAGAAGGGAAATTAACAAGAGTGCACAAATTATAGAGGAATAATGATACTATCAGTGCCAGGAAAAGTATTAAACAGGATTATCCTCGAGAGATTAAAAGAGTCCATAGACAAGAAACTGAGAGATGAACAAGCAGGTTTTCGACAAAACAGAGTATCCATTTGATACAAAGTGAGGATATAAACATTTCAAAATAAGGAGTGACTTTTCAATCACCCAGTTGTAGCAACGTCGATTCACCCCTCTCAAGACACACACACACCAGCGTTGCCACTCCTAGACGGATTCACCTAGATCTATATTTTTTTTTTGGTCCCGTCTAGGTGTCATTTTCCTTCATTAGTTGAAGATTGTCATCTAGATTTCGCCCTAAATCGGCCAAAATAGCCCAAGTCGCCGATATCCTTTTTTTTCATTCAGAGTGGTAACGCTGACACACACACACACACACGCACACACACACTCACACACCTCCCCCAAGTACAGATCCGATTTCAGTCAGCCGCATACGTTCAAGTAGGTCAACTCTCTAAGCAGTTCTTCGCTGCAAAAACGATTCAGCAAGCACAATTTTTTATTTTCATGACATCTCTTTCTGATAACTCGTCCCAGATCTTCCTTCACTTCCCTTCAGATCCGTCGCAAAGTTTATCTTTCCTCTTGTTCCTTTCTTCGTCATCACCCTTCATACTTGCCAGAATTGTTTCGCTATAAATACTGCTCATTTGTTATACCGTGGCCTACTACTGTTTGGATCTTGCAAAATCTCGAACTGACCTCATTCTTACTTGCGTTATCGTGGAATGTTTTACCGAGATCTCGACGTCTTGAAAATGCACCTATCTGGCAAACTCTCTTGTTTTAGCTCATACAGTGCTTTCACGAGAATTTATTTTAAGTGTTATAACTTTAATTTTCAATACGTAATTGTTTCATTGTTTTGTACTCCTCTCTCTCTCTCTCTCTCTCTCTCTCTCTCTCTCTCTCTCTCTCTCTCTCTCTCTCTCTCTCTCTCTCTCTCTCTCTCTCTCTCTCTCTCTCTCTCAGCCTCTCTCTCATAATAAAGTATGCTGTTAAATTCCGAACTTTACCAACGTTAAAAATTTCTATTTCCTCCGTTATAATGTTGCATCCCTTTAAATTAATGTTTAAAGTAACATGTGGATATGAAAGGATACAGAATCCAAGATAAGTGAGAGTGCAAGGGCAGAATGTTAAACGGGACTGCGTGCCCAATTCTTAACCCTTTGAAATAAAGTTTGTTCTCTCTCTCTCTCTCTCTCTCTCTACCTCCCTCTTTGTGTACATGTGCGCATGTTTTGTGTTAAAAAAGGTAAAGCAAGTCCAAAACGAGGCAAAACTTTATTTAAAAAAAGGTACTGTCATAGGGGAGTGAAGTGACTAAGTCCATCATCGAGATTTGGGGTGACTAGTTCTTGTCGCATCTCTCACCAACCCCTCTCTCCTGGTTATTTGTTTCATTCGTTAACGGTGACGCGTAGCGAAGGAGTGTACTTGCCACATTGACTTTTCGGTTATCGCCATCTCCAAACGGAGTAAGAGTCACATTAAGCGACATTCCTATTGTTAACCCAGACTTTTTGTCTGCGGATGATACACGGTACCAGGTTGCAGCAAACATGACATGATAAAATACTTACTTACTTACTTACTTAGTCGTTCCCCTTCTACCGTGAGGTGTAGAGGTTTGGAAGAGAGAGCGCCAGACTATCCTATCGGCTGTCTTCCTCCTGGCCTGGTTCCATTCTAGTCCTCGGTCCTTCAAAGATTGTCTAATGTTGTCCTCCCAGCGGACTCTGGGTCGTCCTGGAGGTCTGGATCCCTGGCTCTTTGTTTCCCATGCTTGTCGTGGTAGCCGATCTTCTCCCATTCTGCAGACATGGCCAAACCATCTTAGTTGGGACTGTTCTACTTGGGTCTGCAGGGGGTGGGATTTTAGGCCTTGACGTATCGTCTGGTTGCGGACCATGTCTCTTCTTGGTACTTCAACCACCGTCCTCAGATACCTCATTTCTGAGGTTTTGATCTGGTTTTTGTGGGTTGTAGTCATTGCCCATGACTCGCATCCATATGTCAAGACTGGGACATAGCCATCTTCGTTTTCTTACCAACCTCTCTCTTGCTGAGGAATCCTCGATTTATGGCCTGAAAAAGTCTCCCAGCTGCTGCTTTTCGAGAGGCCAACTCTTCTTTGATGTCTCCCTTTCGGTCTATAATAGCTCCGAGGTATTTAAAGTGGTCGACCTGCTCCAGGACCTGTTCTCCCAGCTTAATCTGATGTATTTTTCTTCTCGTGATATCACCATGGATTTTGTTTTAAAGCTGCTTATGACCATCCCTCTCTTCTCCAGCTCTTCCTTCCAGACTTGCAGGTTGGATTGGAGATGTGCCTCTGATTTATCAATCAGGGCAACATCATCAGCAAATGCCAGCTCTGAAATACATACCTGTCTCATCTTCCAGTACCCCACTGAATACTTTCTTGTTCTCTCCTTACATGCCTTGATAACATCGTCCATGAGGAGTATGAAAAGATAAGATGACAGCATATCACCTTGTCTTACACCAGTGGTGGTCCTGAACTCTTCTGACTTATGGTTTGCTGTCCTCACATAATTTCTGCAAGACTTGTAGAAGCTCTGTATGTACCTGTTTTACACACAGGATAAAATTATTTTATATTTTTATCTTTTCTCTTTTTATATATATTTCTGAAGAGTCATAATCGAGAATACTGGTTTGGTTCACCAGAGGTATAAATTCTCTTCGATAATTTACGGGACCCAGGTTTTTATTGATTCGGTTTCCTTGGACTTTGAGTGGCATATAATGTAGTACTATCCATTACAAATGATCCAACTGAATGCAGAACTTTTAATAAAATTCAACGATCCAATGATGTCCGTAATAAACCATAGCAGAAATTCCAACGATAATCTTTATTTTACAATTTACACAGTTGTTTTCATCAAATATTTGTAACGTCGGTTGCAGTTTAAAATTTCCTACTCTATTATATTACGTTGGAAACTGGTACCAAAGAGTATTTGGTATTATTCCAGTTTCATATGTATCTGTTTATGTAGTGCAAAGTGTCATCGTCAAAACCAACTAAGAAGCTGGTGTATTTTGCCGATGGGAGAGTGGAAGACAATTATGGAGCTAATCTCCAAAATAAAATGTTCAACCCTAAATCTAAAACTGTTCGACCTTAAACACAAATGACTGTTTGTCATTGTCGTATATATCAAATCGAACGAGTCCATACCAATTCTGTATCAATCAAGATACAATGTCCAATGTCAGGGGGCAAGCCAGCTTGAGTCTATCCAAGTCCTCTTCAACAACGGTCTGTCTCAAAAACACACCCATCCTGTTGCAAGGTCAGTAGCTAAAGACTGCTAAACATTTGTCTATAAATATTAGACAAACATAAAGGTATGTTATCAGGCACTCGTAAGAAATAAAGAAGTAGAACACTAGACAACAGAAAAACAACAGACGTGAGTGGCTTACCCAGGGTTCGAACCCCGTACCTTCCGTACGACAACACCGCCTAGCTATACAAGCGAATCACACTATCCTCCCGACCAGCTAGGCATCACAAAAATGATGCTTTTACTGACCGGTCATCAGTGCGAAACGCAAGACAACACCGGAAGTTTACAATGGGCACCTCAGCCTATTAATGACGCAATCATTTCTGTCGTTCCCCTATTATACAGTATATGTCAGTCCACACAAGACAAAGACCTTGATACTGTGTCTAGTAAATGATAGAAGACTTAAGAACAGTAGTATAGAACAGAGGGTAGGTTTCTGGTATTGTATAAACATTAATAACACACAAGGAAGGGAAACCCGAGGCCTGTAAACAATAAATAAATATTAGACAAATATAAAGGTATGTTATCAGGCACTCGTAAGAAATAAAGAAGTAGAACACTAGACAACAGAAAAACAACAGACGTGAGTGGCTTACCGTCTTATAGTCCAATGAATCTATTGGCTAAAAACCACTGCTTACAATCATTTGTGCACCACTTATGTATATGTCATCGTTACTACACTAGTTAAATTTACGTCATTATGTCGTCATTTCCTATAACTGTCTTTGGTGTCTATGTTAAGTTTCTTTTGTTTTATAGATTAATTATGAATTACGTCATCAGTCTCCGTTGTCTCTTATGTTAGGTGGAATTGAGGGTATCTTTTATATAATGTCGTCATCAATCCTTCACATGTATAGCATGAATCAGAGGTGCTGGAATGTTCTTCCTTGCCAAACAGTCCCAAAGTTTGCTCCAGGGGACCCTGTCAAACGCCTTTTCCAGATCTATGATTTTCTCCAGTGCTGCCTTCAGTTCTTCCATCTTTATGTCATCTTCATCACCATTGGTTTCCGCTTCTGTGCTAGTGGTTATCATTTCTGATGCTTGACCTTGCTCACCATCAAGGAGTTCTGAGAAATATTCTTTCCATCTTTCCATTACTTCCTTCGGGGCAGTAAGCAATTTGCCTTGCTTGTCCTTTATAAATTTGAGAGGGCATTGTTTTTCCTTCCTCATGTTTGTGGTGAATTAGTTGTTAGTATTGGTTTCAATATTATATTAATGGTATCTGGTGTGAGGTCAGCTATGCAAGTCCCTGAGGTTTATTAAATATAAATAAGTTTACAGGGTACCTGTCTGCTTCCACCACGACCTCACCCGATTATACATCTTCCCCTACTGAAGTGTATTGGTGTGTGTATGTTGTCTAGCAAGTGTCTAGGGTATATGCAATGTGATGAAATGTATGAACAAGACAACAATTACACCTATTACTACTAAACAATGATTAAACAAGTCACTGAGTAAAGTTTGGAATGTAACTTATTTTTTTATAATTTATTTTCCTGTATCTAGTTATTCTTCTGACACAGGAATAATCAACTCAACATGATAATGAAATTATTTACAACCAATTATTTTACAACTGTCATTGAGTCTGTTTTATCCCACAATTATTTATATGTTTCAAGCTGGAAAAATGTCAAGTATTTCTTGCTCCTAGAAAAGGGTACAAGTTTATTGAACGTTTTTTGTTCCTCACTGTCTGATACCCTATCTTATGGGAAAACTGAGAGAGTGGAGTGTTTGTGATATCAATTTCCCAGACAATTCTTATCTGAGGTCTCTGGAACCAGGCTGTTTGAAGTATGTATAAAACGCCAGTCTCCACTGCCAAGACACGATTCTGCTTCTATAGGTAAATCACTGTGTAGACACTCAGTATTTAGGCCTCACTGCAGAACTTAAGGACAGGTGTTAGGTCACCTGGGCTCACTTTCACTCGTAGATGAAACTCTGGAACAATACAAATGTGTCCCACTCAGCATCTAATAATCTCTCTCTTTCATTATTCTAACATGGCAATATCATCAGACATCAGTATGGTAACTAAACAATTAGTTAACGTTCTCAATTTGGTTGGTACCCCCTTCTGGATAAATAACTTTCAAACCCCGTTTGACATTTCCTTGATAAAGGAAACATTTTACATTAATACTATCAAGTCATGTACAATCACGGTGACTTGCTGATGAAGACGGCCAGTAATCTTCCTGGTCTTATGTCATAACACAACTTTTTCTTTTCATCATAAATATTTAATTTTCTTTTCTCCCCATATGGCCGAAAGCCTGTCTGGCTTTTCTATACCAGGTTAATACAGTTCCTAACAACGCTGTGAAACAACACAGAGTGATGTTGCCTTCCCTCCAGATAAATGTTTCCCCTTTAAGGTTCATACAACTTCAATAATGCATACATAATAATGATAAAAATGACAATATAAATGTTAATATAAAGTTTTTTTAAACAGTTGAATATTGCGGTATATGGCATAATCCAAATCGCTGCTTGTGCAGAATTAGCAACCAAGACAGTACTCTTGCCTTGTCTATAACAACTTCTTTAGTGTATAAATTTTAGTTAACAAGTGGCCCCGAATACCAACTACTAATTGGTTTTATACAACCGTTTGTCTATTATACTACAGCCAATCAGAGACTGTTTAGTGAATAGCGTTCCTTTTCAAATAAAACTGACCTCAAATATTCAAATTAAGGACTCCTTCCCCTCTCCTATTTAATTCAGTACGGCATTTTCAAAAACCAATAGGACGTTAACCTTAATTTTTCCTTTTATTTTAAACTACCTTATCGGACGTTAACCTTACGGCGCCACGTCACATTGCGTGTGTGTGTATATATATATATCGTCTGCTAAAACCAGCGTGTGAATATATGTCCAGAACGCGGGTCGAGAAAAAGGGGGTCTTTCGAACGCCCGTCATGGTATTAATGTTAAACCGCGGCAAATCGTTTAGGCCCTTACTTCGGTATGCAAATTGAACGTGCTGTGGAATTAAGCGTTAGTTCTCACAGATTTCACTACACACCTCCTTTCCTAAAACATGCATTCACTGCAAGTTATTATCTGTGAGACAATTAGCGTAAACAAAGTACTATTCCCTAGGTTTTTCCTGATTTGCCTCACAAGGATGTCTACTCAGGAAATCCGCTCCCACGTTTTCCGAACCGGGTATATATTCGAAGGAAAATGTATAAGGTTGGATCAATAAAGACCACCTTAATAAACGTGCATTTTCATGCTTGGCCTGAGATAAGAACACTAAAGGCTGGTGATCTGTTTGCACCACAAATGACCTACCATAAAGATAAATTTGGAACTTTTTTATGGCCCAGATCAATGCTAAACACTCTTTTTCACTTGTTGAGTAATTTTTTTCCGCTTTGTTTAACTTGCGGCTAGCGTAAGCAACTGGGTTCAGTTCTCCATCCTGTGAGGTGGACCTCTGTAACAAAGTGGCCCCTAATCCTATGTTACTCGCATCCGTTCTCACCACAAATTCCTGACAGATCAGGCAATTTCAATATCGGCTTGCTAGTGAGTTTATCTTTTAACTCTTGGTATGCCAATTCACACTGCGCTGACCAAATGATTTTTTCAGGTTGACCTTTCAAATCTAGATAAAAATGACTCAATATCATCATCTTTTTCTACAAATGGGTCCAACTGGAACCCCATGGCTGAGGTTGAGGCAACCTGGCCTGCAGCAGAGTCGGAGGTGGATGAGCTACTTCCATTATCAGGAGCATGGCCTTGTAACTCCAACTCCCTTAGTCGTAGTTCATGTTCCCTTTGGAGTCTTTTATCTTCTCTCTCAGCCTCAAGTCTCCTTTCTTCTAACTGCAGCCTCTTGATCTCAGCCTCCCTATCAGCCTCTAATTTCTTAAGCTCCCTAGCATCCTCTAACATAATTCTCTTCTCCTCAGCTAATCTCTTATCTTCCCTTTCCATATACTTATCGCACTCTGATGTCACATACTGAATCAGAGCTTGCCCATCTAAATTCATTTCCTTTGCAGTCTGCACAGCAGCAGATCTGTATTTAGCCATATCCGCCATTTTATAGTTAACAATATGAAATACTATCCACTACCTTAACTAATTAATCAACTCTAAACACAAGACAAAGGGCAATGATATCTCAAACCACTCTCAGATTATTTTTACTATTATATTTTACAAATACTGGGACTAGTGACTCACTTAATGTAGGGTACTAAGAACCTTTTAATCCCGGAAGAGCGTCCCAATTAATGTGGTGAATTAGTTGTTAGTATTGGTTTCAATATTATATTAATGGTATCTGGTGTGAGGTCAGCTATGCAAGTCCCTGAGGTTTATTAAATATAAATAAGTTTACAGGGTACCTGTCTGCTCCCACCACGACCTCACCCGATTATACATCTTCCCCTACTGAAGTGTATTGGTGTGTGTATGTTGTCTAGCAAGTGTCTAGGGTATATGCAATGTGATGAAATGTATGAACAAGACAACAATTACACCTATTACTACTAAACAATGATTAAACAAGTCACTGAGTAAAGTTTGGAATGTAACTTATTTTTTTTTATAATTTATTTTCCTGTATCTAGTTATTCTTCTGACACAGGAATAATCAACTCAACATGATAATGAAATTATTTACAACCAATTATTTTACAACTGTCATTGAGTCTGTTTTATCCCACAATTATTTATATGTTCAAGCTGGAAAAATGTCAAGTATTTCTTGCTCCTAGAAAAGGGTACAAGTTTATTGAACGTTTTTGTTCCTCACTGTCTGATACCCTATCTTATGGGAAAACTGAGAGAGTGGAGTGTTTGTGATATCAATTTCCCAGACAATTCTTATCTGAGGTCTCTGGAACCAGGCTGTTTGAAGTATGTATAAAACGCCAGTCTCCACTGCCAAGACACGATTCTGCTTCTATAGGTAAATCACTGTGTAGACACTCAGTATTTAGGCCTCACTGCAAAACTTAAGGACAGGTGTTAGGTCACCTGGGCTCACTTTCACTCGTAGATGAAACTCTGGAACAATACAAATGTGTCCCACTCAGCATCTAATAATCTCTCTCTTTCATTATTCTAACATGGCAATATCATCAGACATCAGTATGGTAACTAAACAATTAGTTAACGTTCTCAATTTGGTTGGTACCCCCTTCTGGATAAATAACTTTCAAACCCCGTTTGACATTTCCTTGATAAAGGAAACATTTTACATTAATACTATCAAGTCATGTACAATCACGGTGACTTGCTGATGAAGACGGCCAGTAATCTTCCTGGTCTTATGTCATAACACAACTTTTTCTTTTCATCATAAATATATTTAATTTTCTTTTCTCCCCATATGGCCGAAAGCCTGTCTGGCTTTTCTATACCAGGTTAAAACAGTTCTTAACAACGCTGTGAAACAACACAGAGTGATGTTGCCTTCCCTCCAGATAAATGTTTCCCCTTTAAGGTTCATACAACTTCAATAATGCATACATAATAATGATAAAAATGACAATATAAATGTTAATATAAAGGTTTCAATATTTACCGCAATCAAAGAAATCTACACACTAAACAGTTGAATATTGCGGTATATGGCATAATCCAAATCGCTGCTTGTGCAGAATTAGCAACCAAGACAGTACTCTTACCTTGTCTATAACAACTTCTTTAGTGTATAAATTTTAGTTAACAAGTGGCCCCGAATACCAACTACTAATTGGTTTTATACAACCGTTTGTCTATTATACTACAGCCAATCAGAGACTGTTTAGTGAATAGCGTTCCTTTTCAAATAAAACTGACCTCAAATATTCAAATTAAGGACTCCTTCCCCTCTCCTATTTAATTCAGTACGGCATTTTCAAAAACCAATAGGACGTTAACCTTAATTTTTCCTTTTATTTTAAACTACCTTATCGGACGTTAACCTTACGGCGCCACGTCACATTGCGTGTGTGTGTATATATATATATATCGTCTGCTAAAACCAGCGTGTGAATATATGTCCAGAACGCGGGTCGAGAAAAAGGGGGTCTTTCGAACGCCCGTCATGGTATTAATGTTAAACCGCGGCAAATCGTTTAGGCCCTTACTTCGGTATGCAAATTGAACGTGCTGTGGAATTAAGCGTTAGTTCTCACAGATTTCACTACAATGTTCTTAGGGTCTTATAGAACAATTTCTGGTTTTCTTGCACATCTTTTTCTAGCTTTTCTCCAAATTCTTCTCAGGACTTCTCTTTTGTTGCTAGCACCTTGCTCTTTGCTTCTGTTCTAAGTATCACATATTCTCTATATTTTTCTATTTATCCTGCTGTGTTTTTAGCTCCTAAATATTGTTTCCATGCCATTTTCTTCTCTCTTATTTTCTCTTTGACTTCCTCTGTCCACCAAGGTGTCCTCTTTCTCTTGTTCCTAAGTCGGACTTCACCACATGCTTCTGCAGCAGCTGTCTTTATGATGTCCTTGAATTTAAGCCAGAGGGTTTCCAAGTCATCAGGTTGTTCTTTTGTGTTTCTCACCGCTGTAGCAATAAGCCCCTGATACCTGGTCTTCATTTCTGGCTCTCTCAGCTTGTAGGTCTTAATGCTCATTTCTCCCGTTTGTTTACTTGTTTTCTTGTGTGATGTTGGGCAGTTCCTAGGCTGAGCAAGTCTTTCAGTTGTTCTTTTGATTGTAAGCAGGTATGATAAAATACACGGCAGATATCACTGGGCTAGAGGAAATGGCCATCTTGCTGAAGATTAAGACACGGAGAGTGAAGTAATACTTCCCGTAGATGAAATTGGTTGTAATAAACAATTACAAGGGAAGAACATCTTGGATATATTATAATGTTATATTTCTGAAGTAGTGAGTTTGTAAACATGATAGGTGAAACGGAAGAAGCAAGAACTTACTTATATATTGTTAAAAGACAGGCCGATGCATTTGTAAATGATACGTACATAAAACATCTTATAGTGTCATGTAGAATGTTCTACATGAGTGTAGCGGGGGAAAAACAGACCCCTTCCGATATCAGACACTAATTAGTGATTGAATTGGCATGATAGTGCTAAAATAAACTACTTCTGGGAGCCGCGCTGGTGTAATGGTTGCCACACTGCGCTGGCGATCGGGTGATCCAGGTTCGAGCCCTGACGAGAACATTTGAGTGAGTGTCGTCGACCAGGGACTGGAATAACCTGAACGGCTCCTGAGCCGACCCAGCTCTAATGGGTACCTACGAAATCGGCGAGTATCTGCCTGAATGGCGAGAGGACACCAGTCATTGTACAGGGAAAAAAGGGATACTCACGTAAAATCAGTCTCAGGTTAGACATATTAACCCGAGATTTCGCCTCGAGTATTAGCGGGCGTACGATTAAAATCAAAACAAAAAAAAACCACATGATCGTGTTTGCGAAAATGTCGTTTATAATCAACATTTTAAGATTACCTCACTGCATTTCCATCTCGTCAAGAAGACATTTCAGACAGCCAGGATAACGAGTAGAAACAGATCTGGCATGTGTTTGTTGAAGGCCTATGCTCCTTTGCGGAGCTAAAGGGTACTGATTGGTTACTGTACTAGAAACAAACAGTACAATGTGTTTGTTTATATATATATATATATATATATATATATATATATATATATATATATATATATATATATATATATATATATATATATATATATATATATATATATATATATATATATATATATATATATTCTCTTTAAAAACAGACATATGTTTTTTTTTAGCATTCAGACATGTTACTTGTTAACATATTCTTACACTTCATACAGTATAATAATAAAGTGATTTCCGACTTACGACCACTTCAACTTACGATGAGTCGTGGGAAGAAATTCGTGGTTGCACAAACAGACCAGGTATTACGGTATCGAATGCAGAGCGGTGTGTTGCGTGATGTTGCTTATATAGATAGTGTTTACTTTAAAGAAGATATATATCACACTTTCCACCTGATACATCTGCACTGTGTGTTTTGTTTTTTTTTTTTTTTTTGCTGACAGAACGGTACACTAGCTGGATGTTCTTACGCAATGATTCTAAACCTGCAGCAAGCCTAAGTTATTAAATAAACTGTACAAGATATATCACGCTACCAGACAATACATACAGAACATACTAACAGACACATCTTAGCGATGGAAGTGATGAAGCGGGCCTTTTAATGTTGCTATTCTTCTTCTCCGCCTCCTCCTCCTTATTCTTCTTCTTTTTCTATTTTTCTTCTTTTAGTTCTTCTACTTCTTTTTCTAGTTATCTTTCTTGTTATCCATCTAATTATTCTTCTAATTCTTCTTCTTCTTCTAATTCTTAATATTATTATTGTTGTTGTTCTATTGTTCTTCTTCTTCTTCTTATTATTATTATTACTATTCTTCCTCTATTCATCCTTCTAATTCTTTTTCTTCTTACTCTTCTTTTTCTCCATCTTCTTGCTATTCTTCTCCTTCTCCTTCCTCTAATTCTCCCTTCTTATTATTTTTTTCTAATTATTCGAACGCTTTCAGACGTAACTTGAAAATGTGTGCGCCAGTTAGACTGCAGTCAGATCTCCTGACATCAGCATTTTCATTCACTTATCAATGACCCTTCAGCTTCCGGCGAAATATAAAGTCTTCATCATCTTCATACCAAGGCCTTCCTAGCCTATTCCTTCAGTTCGTGATCCTTCTCTGCCTTCTTCATCCTTCATGTACCACCACCCCCCCCCCCCCCCCCCGGGTCATGTTTTGGCGGGTTTCTTACCCGTATGTACATAACTCTGATAGCATTCGTGAAAGATAGGTTGAAAAGCATTGCATTACTGGAGACAAGTGACACACAATCACTTCCGAAACGTGGCTGTCTCACTCTGCTATTGCCCCTTATGTCTGTAAGCATTTCTCTCTCTCCTCCCCCCTCCCCTTTTTATGTTTTGGCGCGTTACTTACCCGTATGCCCATAACTCTGATAGAATTCGTGAAAGATAGGGTGTAAAGCATCATATTACAGCAGACGTGTGAACACAATCACTTCCGAAATGTGGCTGTCTCAACCTGTTATTGCCACTTCATGTCACGTAAGCATTTATCCCCTGGTCATGTTTTGGCGGGTTACTTACCGGTACGTACCGATATACCTCAGAGATATTGCGGGTTCGGTTCCTATCCACCGCAATAAAGCGGGTCATACCCCTTTTTTTTGGCTTTGTCGCATAGAGATTTATGATCAATAAATTTTCTATATTCTTTTCTTTTCTACCCGTGTCCTCTACTTTATTATCGCTCTTTTATCCTTTTCCTGTTTTTCTTCGCATTCGTTCGTTTGCGACAAAAGATTATTTTTCCCATTCTAACTTCGCCGTTTCGTTTCTCATACTGGAAACGCAGTTATTGCATAAGATGTCATGGTAACGAATAGTGTGACTATTCGTCCAGTCAGACACAGAAAGCAGACATGTGTCTATACTTCTCTCATGACACGGCGCTCCTAGGCTAGATTCTCGACGTAAACGTGTGAGAATTCACTCTGTCAGGCATGATGAGGAGACATATAGTCTGATATTTTCTTCTGACACGAAGCTTCACGGTAGTTTTCTCAGCGATAGTGTGAGGTGAAACTCACGCCTCGACGTAAGTGTTAAGACGAGCAGGGGAGACGATTTCGGGGTCTCGCAATAGCGTGCATCCTTTGTCTGGGTTTTAAGATATTAACGAGAATGTTAAACTTTATTTCATTCAGTCCTCAAGATTTGCAGTAGACAGGTTGCTCGTGAAAAGAATAAGCTGTATAGCGAAGTTCTTAGTTTGTTCGAAAATTTGCCGAGCTTCTATACTTTAAATATATATATCAGCGTATAATTCTAAAGTGTGCGATCGCCTGTAGTTCTGTGTTGAGGTAAATATAATATATCTAGTATTTTGCGAGTGATTAAGTGTTAAATCGCCTATTTTATTTCCCTAGTTTCTTTTGTGCCGAGTGAATAATTTATAAGTGTGTTATATTCAGTGGAAAGCAGAATAAATTATAACTTCTAGCTTAAAACTCATGCAGCTATAAAATAATTCAATTTAACTGACCAGTCGAGAATATTTAAACTAACTTATAACTGCATAGATTCATCACGGAGTATTGACGAAATACGTATGTATTTCTAATTCATGATGATTGATTTTATGAATATAACTTATTTCACGGGAAGTTTTAAACGATAAGTCAAGCTCTGCGCTTGCAGTTTATAATGTAAGTTATAACCGGAGTGCATAGTATGTATAGTATTTTATATGTTGTTCTTTCTTTACTCAGTGAAACTGGGGTGACCCAACTTTGCCAGCGTTTGAGTACAAATTGAGAGAAGAAACACTTTACCTTTAACCACGTGGGTTTACAAGTTAACACCTGTCTGACAGTGCGTGTGTCTCCATAAATAGACAGAGTACAACTCTCACTAACGGGTTTTTTTTTAAGGATTAAATGCTTATACTGTGCCTTTGAGCCAGATCATATTTCTTCACAAACTCTCAAGTACATTTTCAGCCTTTGTGGAAAGTAAATATCACTTTCAGTAACATTCCGACGTAGTTTTGACCAGTGGTGGTGTGACCAAATAAAGTCCTATACTGAGATAAGGCACCGACCTGACATTCCTCATTTCTAGAAACCTAAGCTATTGACACTGTGCTCGCTGTTAACGTTCGTGCCTGGACAATTTTAATGTGACTTAAACAGACATCCAAAATAAGAATAACCAAGAAAACGTTTCCCTGAAGCAGTGAATTCAACCCGTCTTTTTGGAACTGGGGTTCTCTTGGCCAAGTCTGGCATTGGATAGTCTGTATGTGCATGTCCTAAAAATTGTGTTTCCAGAAGTTGCTACCAAAGCTGTAAGTATGCATGAAAGCACGTGATCACGGCTGACTGAATAGAGTGAATGCAGGACTGAGTGATTCCTTTATTGTTGTATTTTGGCACCCATTTTGCTGTCTTAAATTTCTTTATGCAAGTTTTGTTGTTTTGTTGCTAACAATATTTTTCCTTAGGATATATCAGAGTATCCAAGCCTGTTCATACCTTTAAGGGGAAATCTTAGACTAAATCATATGTATCCGTGACTCTTTGTGGCTATCACTTCTCTTCTAACGGGACTGTGGGCTATACATCGGGGGAAAAGATCATACCAATGGTTCTATCATTCTTGTAGCAATTCATTGACTTTATGACTATTTGTATAAGCTTAAATGTAAATTGTTTTTATGTGTTGTGACGGAATTTTAGTCTGATAATTAAAATTCAATTAAACTTAATCAGTGTGTTGGTCAGTTCGTTCCCAAATATCCATAATTTTTCATTGTCATAGTTTCACGTTTGTGCGTCTATTGTCGTCACTTATGTGTGTGGGTATGTGAGGTCATATATATATATATTAATATATATTATATCAGATTTGTCTGACTAATCTAACTCTGTTGTAGATGATAGGCTGACTGAGAGGAGCTTCTCGAGTGTCAGAGACAGAATCTGATATATTTCCCCCATCTCACTCGTGAAATCTATTTCTATTTTATCATCTCACTGAGCTATCACTTAATTCTATGTCTATTCAGAAGGGACCAAACTAAGTCTTAATCACCTATCACAAATCTACGACAGTCTTCCCGGTGCATATAAAAGCCAACAATCATGTTTACACAATGTCTATTAAGTGCGCAATAGCGCTAGGTCTTAAAAAAAAAAAACAGTGTATTGTAAAATTTAAAATACTTTATTGCTAAAAGAAATGCTAATCTTCATCATCTGAGCCTTCAGCGAATCGTAATCTTTTTGCTGGTGGAGAGCCAAAATCTATCGGAAGATGAAGGCACGTTCTAATAAATAAACATGAATAATTTGAAATACAAGCGCAATATCTGCGAAGCGCAATATCTGCGAAGCGCAATAAAGCGAGGTATGCCTGTACACAACTCTGATAGCGTTCGTGAATGATAGGTTGAAAAGCACTGCATTACAGAAGACACGTGAACACAATCACTTCCGAAATATGGCTGTCTCACTTTGTTATCTCTCTTTGTGTAATGTGCCAATATTTCCTGACCACCTTGCTTCCAGAAGTCTCTCATTCTCAATTATCTGCTCTTCGTATTTCTTATATTTCCTTCCTAGCTCTTTCACTTGTAGAAACCACATATCAAACACTCTTGTTTCTTTCACACGGTAGTTCCTGTGCCGATGCTGCCGCTGGTGGTTTGGTTGTGGTAGTCTCCTTTATCTCCCGTTTAATCTTCTACTTAATATAACCCGCTGACTCTGTTATCTCCTCCTGCTTAATCTAACCCGCTGTCTCAGTTATCTCCTCCTGCTTAATCTAACCTGCTGTCTCGGTTATCTCTTCCCGCTTAATTTAATCCGCTGTCTCAGTTATCTCATCCTGCTTAATTTAACCCGCTGTCTCAGTGATCTCCTCCTGCTTAATCTAACCCTTTGTCTCAGTTATCTCATCCTGCTTAATTTAACCCGCTGTCCCAGTTTCTCCTCCTGCTTAATTTAACCCGCTGTCTCAGTTATCTCATCCTGCTTAATTTAACCCGCTGTCTCAGTTATCTCATCCTGCTTAATTTAACCCGCTGTCTCAGTTATCTTATCCTGCTTAATTTAACCCGCTGTCTCAGTTTCTCCTCCTGCTTAATTTAACCCGCGGTCTCAGTTATTTCCTCCTGCTTAATTTAACCCGTTGTCTCAGTTATCTCCTCCTGATTAATTTAACCCGTTGTCTCAGTTATCTCCACCTTATTAATTTAACCCGTTATCTCAGTTATCTCCACCTGATTAATTTAACCCATTGTCTCAGTTATCTCCTCCTGATTAATTTAACCCGTTGTCTCAGTTATCTCCTCCAACTTAATTTAACCCGTTGTCCCCGTTATCTCATCCTGATTAATTTAATTCGCTGTCTCAGTTACTTCCTCCTGATTAATATAACCTCGAGCCCCTATATAAAGGGGCTCTAATATTACCTGCGGTCTCGGTTACTTCCTGCTCAACTTAAACCGCTGTCTCATTTATCTCCTCCTGCCTAATTCGGATAGCTGTTTCACCTCCTTCTACTTAATGTAACCCACCGTCTCAGTTATCCCCTGCTTATTTCAAGGTGTTGTCTCTGTTACCTTCTGCTTACCTTGACCTGTTGTCTAAGTTATCGCCTCCTGCTTAATTTAACCAGTAGTCTCCGTTATCTCCATCTGCTTAATTTGACCCGTTGTCTCCGTTATCTCCTGTTGCTTAATTTAACCCGCTGTCTCGCTTCCTCCTACGTAATTTAACCCACGATTCAACTATCTTCTGCTCACTTTAATCCGTTGTCTCAGTTATTTCCGTCTGTTTATTTAACCAGTTATCTGTCATCTGTCCTCGGTCACCTAGCTTCCAGTTATTCCCCCTCATTAATTTTTATCTCATTAATTTGTAACAAATCATCGTTAGGTAATTAACACATCTTCTTTTACTATTGGCCTGTCCATCCTAATAAACAGTGTGTGTGTGTTTAATCCCTCTGTTTGAGCAGCACACCAATGTACCCCTCTCCTCATCTCTCTTTGATTTCTACTCTTCCATATTTTATCACATTAACTGTGGAATGTTTTACTCTACATTCCTCTTACTCTTCCACTCTCTCTCTCTCTCTCTCTCTCTCTCTCTCTCTCTCTCTCTTCTGTGTAGTCCTTCGTCATGGACGGACGTGTTTTTTATCTGCTCTCACATTTCGCAGCATTAACGCAGGAAGTTTAAGTCACATTCCGTGGATTTTTATATCAGTATATTGGTTATTAGACGGTGAAATTTTTAAACATGATATTGTGTTAATGTAATGTGTAACATTTTATAGAATACCGTTGAAATGTGTATCAGTTTTTTCTCTATGTTATTGGAGGATATTTTTAACAATGACTACATGACTCATCCGAATGTGACCTTCGCCAAAGCAAGAGGTCAGTTGTTGGTCAAGCGTTGCTGTCAAGCATCATAAAATTTTCCCGGTATACAATGTTCCTCACCGATAACAAAACGCCCGGTGGAATGTAACAATGTCATGCTTGGAAGAAGGTGTTAGTTCGCAGCTAACAGTGGGCCCCAGGGACGCTCGTTTAAGACCAACGACCATAAAGAACTATGCTTTGAACAAAGAGAGGGCTATTCACCTAAAACTTAAAGGTTGTAGAACAGGGTCCGGTATAACCTTGAAGCTATCAAGTCATGGAAAATGTGTAACTATAACATTCCAGAACACCTTTCAGTACGAGGCATTTCGTTTCATTGTCATTAAATTCTACGAAACAGGACTTGTAGAGTCAAGAACAGACATAAATGGTGCACTAGTAGAAGACGTTATAACAACACCACTTCTCAAAATTCACCTTTATCACACTAAGAACAAAATTATGACCCAGGGGACTGCCGCAGCTATCGAATCATGGCTAGAAACAGAATTTGAAGAATTAAAAGAATCTGCAAAAATTGTAACTGATGTTGAGTTAGAAAACACTAAAATGGACTCCGCTGTTTCTATGCCCCACTTGGCAGTAGACTCAATGATTCCAGGCATAAGTGACTTTACTACCGACAACGACATTCTCAACATCAGCTGCAACCCAATGTCTCACAGTGAATCAGAAATTCTACCTTCTGCAGTATTGGATACAATAACAGACACCCCTACAATTTCTAAACCTATGTTGGCCATCGAATACCCCATGGACCATGAAAATATACGAAAAGCTGAAACTGTATCTCTTGAGCAACAAAAAGAAGACACCACGAAGTTACCTGTGTCGTGCTGCCAGGAGCTAATGCAAAATATGGAGGACACGCTACGAAGTTTAATTGGTGATCTCATGTCTAGTATACAGACATCGCTCAAGGCCGAAAACGAACTTCTTAAAAGGGAGATAGTATCTCTGAGGGAAGACAATTCTAGCATGAAGGACATCATCGAAAAACTGCAGAGAGACTTCTCACTCTATAAGATAAGACAACCAGATCATCCTCAAACAATAGTAGAAGATTGCGAAGAATCCATACATAAAAATACGCCAAATCAGCAAAAAGGTCACCACCAAACTGTACACAAAAAACACGAAGAGACACTCACAAACACAACATATCCCATTGGAGTCAAAATTACCAACAGATTTCAAGTTCTTGAGGATTGTTCAACAGAAAATGAGCAGGTATCAGCATCCCTACCAGACAACGTTCCAGTGCCCGAAAACCAAATTCACAAATCTCAGAGCCATCACAACAGTCCACAAAAAGAACACCACAAAAGGCAGCAGCATCAATCTAATAGAAAACAAAGTGAAGAAATACGTAGTGACGTTACACATATTGTAATTGGTGACTCCCTCTTGAAGGGTATTTATTGTGAAAGAATGTCCACTACAAGAGAAGACATCGTTTCAGTTATGACAGTGCCGGGGCTGGTATTAAAAGACTACTGGACATAATTAATAAGTTCGATATTAATCACAAGATAACAAAAACAACACTACACGTAGGAATTAATGATATCATGAATGAGCAGAGCCTAAACCCCTCAGGATTGGTGGCTACAATAAAACAAAAATTTCCCAAAGCCTCCATCTTTATTTTCATCAATCATACCCCCATGCTATGGGTTTCAGCGTCGCACAGCGGACACTTACAACACAAAACTACAGAACTATTGTAAACAAAAACGGCCTTGGCTTCATCAACAATACTCCATTCTTTACATCTAACTCAGGAGCACCTAAGAAACGACTCTACAGAGATCAAATTCACACATCCACACTGGGAAGCAGTATCCTGGCCAAAAACATAAAATATCCAGAAAGGACACAACAAGACAGCTCAACCCATATAGAGAATGCAACGAAATCTACTGAGACATCAACATATAATTACAACACATCACAAACCCCACCTACCCCTCAAAGAAGCACACCTATTGCAAGCAGGCAGCCTTCCAGCTATCACAACGCCACTTTCAATCAGGAAGCCGAATCTTATGATACCATGTTTCCCCCATTAGTCACAAAGCAGCCCCACTCAGGTACCTCTACCAACAGTATTCCAATGTCCCAGGCGCAGAATACTCCTACCAACACTACAACAAGGACGGAAGAAATCAGAGATCACCATGCTTCCTCCCCTAGTTCTTATTATCGTCCTCAGTGGAACCCTGAACTTGTCTATCTGATGCAATTCAGCCCTGCGTCACTTAGACAAGCATTAATGATGTCTGCCCAAAGTCATCCCTATTATATGCCCGGCAGAGACGTCAGTTATTGACGAACAAACACTTTGCTTCACTAAATCTCTGTTACTACAGCCTTCACTCCATTTGAACATTTGTTGATTTTTTAATACAACGGTAATAATCAGAACTTTTAATAGTTTATCGGTTAATATCCTCTAAAAAAAAAAATTTCTTTGATTACTTATTTCGTTACAATTTAAATTTCTTATTATCACGCGTAGCTTCAATTTGTTAGAATTTTCGGTGTTAAGGTGTGAAGTGTTGTATACTTAACTTGTCTGACTTGTGACTATTATTAATTTCTTCCATCTCTCGTTTAACTTCACTTTGTTGTGTTGAGCAGTTCTGGTGTGATATGTTGTATGCCTGATTGTTTTGTGACAATTTTCATATACTCAGTTGAAATTGTTTTTTATTAGTTGTATTAATTATTTTAATATTGTATTTTCTGCAATTTCTCATTTCTTGAATTCCACTTCCTTGGTGAAGTATTAATTCGTAAAAATATTTTGCGCTTTTTGTGTGCATAGCCTAACTGTTTTTTTAACTTGTATTTTTTTATTATATTTTTTTATATTTTTTTAAAATATATCTTTCTTTTTACTATACAAGCATGGCTGGTAATTATGTACCGTGGCTTCACAAGGATGGTCTACGACTTGGTCATCTGAATATTTACCATCTTCTAGGTAAACTCCCCGAACTTACATACATTCTAAGTAATAATTTTCACATTTTTGGACTTTCAGAAAGTCGCCTAAATGACAGAATAACAGACGATGACATTGCGTTAAATGGTTTTAAAACTATTCGGCGAGACGCAAGCAAAAAACAAGAGACAGGTATAAACAGTTTATATTTCCACTTCCCTTAATTTTCGCCGCAGAAACGACTTAGAGACAGCAGAGATAGAATGTGTATGGTTGGAAATAAAGCTACCGAATCAGGGCCCATTTCTGGTGGGATATCTTTATCGAAATCCTAGTGCAGGACCTATATGGTACGAAGATTTCACCATAATGATGGACAATGTATTTGCCACAGTCAAGGAGGTTGTTCTTCTTGGTGATTTCAACATCGATATACACAATTCAAATCTAACATGGAAAAATATAATATTATCGTACAACTTAAAACAAATAGTTAACCAGCCTACAAGAGTAACACAAGCATCAACCACACTAATCGACCACATCTACGTAACTTGCCCAGAAAACATCATAGAATGCTCTGTCCCTAATATTGCAATGAGTGACCACTATCCAGTATGCTGTACATGGTCAAAGAATAAATGTAAAGTTCCGAAAAATAAACATGTAAGTATCAAATTTAGAAGTTTCAAACATTTCAGTAAGGAATTATTTTTAAATGACTTGCTAACTGCACCTCTCGCCCGTGTTTACCAACTTCCTGATCCGGATGACGCTATTGAATACTGGACAAAAATTTTTTATAATGTTTTTGACACGCACGTACCAGCTAAGGAAATTCGCGTCAAACGACAATTAAAATCTCCGTGGATCACGCAGGAAGTGTTGGAGGCTATGAGGCAGAGAGATCAAGCGCACAAAAATAAGGACCTCAACACATACAGGGTATACAGGAACAAAGTTCAATATTTAATTCGGAAAGAAAAGAAAAATCGTTTTAGAAATATAGTTCAGAACAAATCAAATAGTAAGGAAATATGGAAGGCAATTAACACCTTAGCGAAAAAACGTAATGCACCAGACTCATTCTCTTCCAACACTTCATTTACTTGCACCGACTTCAGCAATCACTTTCAAGCAGAAATAAACGGTCTGAAATCCACAATACCACCTTCCTGTAGTGACTTAGACAAACTTTCAGCATTCTGTAAAAACAAATGTACAAACTCAGTTCCACCCGACATTCCTTTTATGACAGTTAATGAAGTGTATAACTATCTTATTGGCCTTAAGGATAATAGCTCATCAGGGCTTGACGGAATTAGTAATCGAATACTGCGTTACGCCGCACCAGCTATTAGTGATTCACTAACTTTTATATATAATCAATGTATTGCTAAAAGTTATTTTCCTTCAGCCTTTAAGATTGCCAAAGTATATCCTCTCTTCAAACCTGGCTCGTCAGATAACAGTAATCTTGGTAACTATAGACCTATTTCTCTTTTATCATCGCTTTCTAAACCACTAGAAAAACACATACATAAAGCAACACTACATTACCTAGTTAGCAATGACTTGCTAATTGACAGTCAGTCAGGGTTTCGACAAAAGCATTCATGCCACACAGCTCTAACTAAGATGATAGACAACTTGCACCTAAACATAAATAACGATAACATATGTGGAGCAATCTTTGTAGACTTTAGGAAAGCATTTGATATGTTAGATCACGCTGTTTTAATAAGAAAATTAGAAACAATGAAAGTTAACTTTAAACTAGTGACATTACTTAAATCATTCCTGTCCGACAGACAGCAAGTAGTGTGGTACAATAACTCCTTGTCAAGCCCAACTATTATTGACACTGGTGTTCCTCAGGGTTCTATTCTCGGCCCTCTACTTTTTTCCATTTACATAAATGACCTTCCACTACACATCGAGCACTCATCCTGCGACCTATTTGCCGATGACTGTACCATTTATACTAGTGATAAAAGTTGCAACACGCTAGAAATATTATTACAAAGCGACACAGACAATCTTATTAAGTGGAGCAATGAAAACTGCATGCAAATAAATATCACTAAAACAAAAATGTATGATAATATCAACTAGACAAAAATTACAAAACTCGCCGAAAACAACACTTCAGCTCTACATTGGAACCTCTTTAATTGAAAATGTAAATGAATATAAAACACTAGGACTCATAATTGACCAACATTTAAGTTGGAATTCGCATGTACAAGCACTGACCAAACAAACGGCACAAAAAGTTTACCAGTTAGCTAAAATCAAACATTTCCTAGATGAGGAGACACGAAAAATGTTCTATACATCCCAGATACAAACACATCTAGACTATTGTTCCACAATTTGGGATGGCTGCACCATGTCCAACACTAAAAGACTCTTTTCATTACAAAAACGTGCAGTGCGCCTAATTTCAGACAAAAACCTCACACAGTGTGTAGACGCATATACATATCTTAACATATTACCACTAAGAAAGCGCCTTCTCTTCAACAAAGCCAAATTTATTCACAAAATCTTGTCACAGAATGCTCCAACGTATCTGTGGCCTATTTTCAAATACAGCGGAAGACGCAGTCAACGCTTAAATAAATTACACATGCCCAAGCCTAGGCTCGACTTATTCAAGAAAAGTTTAGCTTTTTCTGCTGCTCATCTGTGGAATACTCTTCCACACGACTTAAAAAATACTCTTAGTCCATATTCATTCAATCACAGACTTTTCAAATACATCATGAGTGCAGATTATATGCCACCCTAATTTCGTTATGTTCTTAAATAATTACGCTGTCACCTCAGGGGCGCATTCCCATAGTCAGTTATGACTGAAGGGGCTATTATTATTATTATTATTACATAACATCATATGTAGGTTTTAAAGTTAATTTTGTCCTGTTTAGTATAAATTATGATACGCATCTGTAAATTTGTGTAACTGTTATTGTACTGTTACAATGTTGGGATTTTATTTTATTGTACTTTCTTGTTATTTTATTATTTAAGTAACATTTAGGATACGTGTGAGAATAAATAGATTAACTATGGAAGAAGAGAGAAAGGAAGGGCAGAATGTTAGACGGGCCTGCGTGACCAATTCTAAACCCTTTGAAAATAAAGTTCGTTCGTTCGTTCGTTCTATCTATCTATCTATCTATCTATTATTGTCTTCTTTCACTGTCAAGATATATGTCTCTCTATCCCTCTTACTCGACCCTTCTCCCTCTCTCTCACTGTCTCTCTCTTACTCTCTCTCATCTACCCTTTTTTCTTCCTTTCACTGTCGATCATATTTCTCTATTCCTCTCTCCCTTTCTCTCACTCACTCTCTTTTGCTACCTTACCCTGTTCTCTCCATTTCATTGTCGAATATATTTCTATCTATCATCTTTCTATCACGCTTCCCTTCTGTCTACCTCAATTCCTCACTCCCACCCTAACCTATTTTCTCCGATTCTTATCGAATATATTTCTTTATATTCTCCTTACCCTTCCACCCTTTCTCTCTCCCTCTTCTAGAGGCTACAGCAACGCGTGAGCGATTACTCCCCATAAACACGCGAGAGGTTGCGACTCGCCCTCAAATCACCTCGGTATCTACGATCAGATATTCAACATTTTATGGCTTTGTCCCCCACTTCTCAGCAATCGCGCGATAATTTTTCTTCTTCTTCTCCCCCGCTCCCTCCCTACCGTCTTGAAGTACATCCACTAATGAACGGTAATTACGAAATATTGATTAGCTCTGGAAATCACCTCGTGAATTTTTCACCAGCAGTGCCAAATGAAATGATGTAATTGTACCATCCAGCTCTCACATCCGTCTCATGTCGCATAAGAAAGACGGGATGAGAAGGAAATGAGGAGATAACATGAGAAGATGACAGGAGAACGCGGAAATTGGCAATAGGGAATATGTGCATAAAAATATGACTGATTTCTTCTTTCTTCCCCCCCCCCCCCCCCCCCCCCCCGCCCCCCCCCCCCCCCCCCCCCCTTTTAAAAATAACATGCTGGGTTTTTTGCAAGTTGTTAGGTTATAAAGAAATCTTACTTAATGCTGGAGCGTCCGTTTGGCAGAGCGGTTACAGCGTTGGCCCTTTCGCGGCAAACGTGCCTGGTTCCAAACACGGTGGTGCCACTCTGCAGTCTACCCAGCTGTAAATGGGTACCTGGCTCTGTTCTTGAGTTAGGGAAGGAAAAGGCAGCTTGGAAGGGAACTGCTCACCGCATCTTTCGATGCTGGATCTAGTACAGAGAAGTTTCAAACAATTTACTCCCCGACGGCAGTATGTGCTATGTGACTACATATGACAATGTGGGGTGGGTTATATAAATCTGTATGGTTGTTGTTGTTGTCTTCGCTATAAACTCAAGTCTTTGTAGTAGGTGTATCAGTCACGTGTGATAGAACTAAACAGGCAGTTCCATAGCGTGCACTGCCGCAGGGGGGATGAAGTGTTACAGACTTCACTGCACTAGGTCTCAAGCTTGTTCTTTTTTTTTTATTAATCAGGTGAGGTGACCTGGTTCCTTGTCCTGCTGCCTTTGCCTTCCCTAACTGAAGAGCAGCCAGGTACAGATTTATAGCCGGGCAGACTGGAGCGTGACGCTATCTGGTTTCGAACTGTGTCTCGATAAGCAAGCACTCTACCCACTCTGGCACTCACTACTCTACGTGTTTTTTTCTTTTTTTTTTCTTTACCAATTAATTTTGCACTGCTTAACTCACATCCACACATCCCCTGGAATTTTACACAGAATGGGGAAATAATGACGCAAAATTAAACAAGAATTCAGAAAACAGGCAATTAAAATTATTTAAAATAGAATAAATGAACGGGCTGATTAAGTGATGAAATGAAAGAAAAAAGAGAGATACGGGCAGACAAGAAGGAAGGAAGGAAGGAAGGAAGGGAGGAAGATACAGAAAGACAGAGAGAGAACAGACAGGAAGGAAGGAAGACACAGATAGACAAAGAGAGACAGCAGACATAAAGAAAGGAAGGAAGACACATAGAGCCAGAGGGATACAGCAGACATAAAGAAAGGAAGGAAGGAAGGACGACACAGAGAGACAGAGGGAGACAGCAGACATAAAGAAAAGAAGGAAGGAAGACACAGAGAGACAGAGGGAGACAGCAGACATAAAGAAAGGAAGGAAGGAAGACACAGAGAGACAGAGGGAGACAGCAGACATAAAGAAAGGAAGGAAGGAAGGAAGACACAGAGAGACTGAGGGATACAGCAGACATAAAGAAAGGAAGGAAGGAAGACACAGAGAGACAGAGGGAGACAGCAGACATAAAGAAAGGAAGGAAGGAAGACACAGAGAGACAGATGGAGACATCAGACATAAAGAAAGGAAGGAAGGAAGACACAGAGAGACAGAGGGAGACAGCAGACATAAAGAAAGGAAGGAAGGAAAACACTGAGAGACAGAGAGAGCAGGCAGGAAGGTAGGAAGAAAGACACAGAGAGACAGAGAGCTAGAGCAAACAGGAAGGAAAGAAGACACAGAGAGACAGAGACAGCAAACAGGAAAGAAGGAAGGAAGACACAGAGAGACAGAGAGAGCAGACTGGAAGGAAAGAAGAAAGGAAGGAAGGAAGTACTGAAACGCAGGAAGTAACTAAATTGTGTTTTAAGAGACAAGTATTCTGTAGTGACGTGAATCGCGAAAAGTTAACAGCTCTGCTTCAGATTGCATAACCATTAAGAACGCTTAATTTATTACACACAAAAACAAAAGCAGAAACAACAATATACCTACATGTGACAATATCTCAGGTCAAACCATTCAGTCCTCCATTACGACTTACCTGAACCCCAAAAATGCTATCGCGCGAGATCACTTGGGGGACACACTTGTTCAGTGTTCAGAGTGCAGGTAGAACGTGCTGTGTTATTTATAGTAATGAATGAATTAGCAACACGTCAGTAGAACCGCGAACGGAAAATTGCGACAAGTTCTTGTAACGTTATAAATATCCACGCCCCCTCATGTTAGATTTGTAGACAACGATAAGCTTACCTCACAACAGGTTGTCTTGACAAATGATTGCATGTACACCCAAGAGCCAATGTGCTCTCTGGGAAGCCTCTACACCCAACGGTAGAAGGGGTAATGACTAAGAAGAAGAAGAAGATATGCTTACAAATTAAAGACACTTCCATTAGCATGACATTACAAGTGATTTTTTTCAACAGGGAAAGGTAATACTGATGAGCGTCCGATTGACAGAATGGTTAGAGCGCTGGTGTCTCGCCGCGCCGGTTTCGAATCACGGTTACCGACATGCTCCAGTCTACCCAGCTGTAAATGGGTACCTGACTTTGAGTTAAGGCAGGAAACGGCAGCGAGGAAGGGAACTGGTCACCCCACCTCTCGATGCTGGACCTAGTATGGTGAAGTCTCTGACACTTCACTCCCCTACGGCAGTGGGGCTACCTTTATCGTTTTTTAAGGTAATCCAATAGCACAGGGGTCGGCAAGCCAGAAGCTGTAGGGATCTACTCTAAAAACCAGAGCTGTGTAGTTATGGAGTCGGTCGTTTTTACTGGATTCTGAGTCGGTAAAAAAATGTCCGGATTGTATGCCGTATGACTAGAAAAACTGTAGTCGGAGTCGGACATCTACAATTACAGGAGTTCGAAACATTTTTTTTTCCGACTCCACAACCCTGTTAAAAGAAAACAGCGAGCACTCTAAAGATCTACCTTAATAAAATCACGTCTGTTGTAAGGTTTCAGAGTATCTGGAATTCGGAATAAATCCAGCCAACACGTAACTTTTATCTCTGCCGCACATGCATGGAGGCATATCTAGAGTCATCCTTGTATGACCACCAGCTATGCACAATGCTACAATATACGTACGTGGAAATGAACCTATGTCTGTGAGGCTAATTACATCCTCATTGATTCTTGAAATCATCCACATACTTCCAGGAATTCCCCCTGTGGTGAAACTTGTTGAGAACCCAGCACTACACTATAGGCTTGGAGAAGTCACTTGAGCCCCAGACGTAATTCTTTGGCTTTGACTTGGTTGACTGCACGCAGAAGGATCTCACCGTGGACCCAGTGATAGGCAGGTGAAGCTGAGAAGTGGCTCTGTGCAGGACATGACAATTCCTTGGGAGAACCCAGAACCAGAGTACAGTATTTTAGTTCTGCATAGTTGGACAGCCCCCTCGGATGGCGGGGAATGCACAGTATGCCACGCACTTTTTACTCCTTGCTTGGAACCAGATGCGATGATCCTTTAATTGCAAGCCAAGCTGGAGAAACTGGAGCTCACGACTTCCACTCAATACGTTTCGGAATGGCAGAAAAGCCCCAGGAAAAACCTAGATTAGTGTAGATAATACCAAGGAGTCTTCAACTTGGTATTGACTGCTAAAGAGCGAGAAGCTCAGCAGCCCTAGTTAAACAACAACAACAACAACAACAATCTCTGCTGCACCGACCTACTTCCTACAATCATATCATCACAGCGGTGAGATATTAAAACTAAATCTTTTATCTTTCTAACTTCACTTCAAAGAAAAGATAGCTCTGTCTTATACAGTTGACGAATAAAATGAATATTAATAAGCTAGCTTGCGACGACGGTGGACACAGGACATTGAAGACACCTTGAACATGACAATGGAGGAGGCAGGAAGGCTGACTAGAGATCGAGAGTCTTTCAGGCGGGCTGTGATGAGAGCGACGCTCTGCAAAGGACATGCTACATGATGGAGCTTGCGGGTTTTCTGACTGGACATAGGCGAAAGCTCCTTTAAACCTGGGGACACCGCGATTTTAAGTGAGAGAAAGTCCGAACTTTACCAACGTTAAAAATTTCTGTTTCCTCCGTTACCAAGAGATCTACCAAATTATGCCTTGGGATCTACTGGTAGATTAAGATCGACCGGCGGATGACCCTTGCCATAACAGATACGGCCGTGGGGGAGTGAAGTGTTATAGACTGCATTATACTTGGTTTGTACTGTTTCGAATACAGTTGACATTCAAAAATCCGGCAACCTCCGGACCTGAGGAGTGCCGGATTGTTGAAAATGCCGAATTTTTTTGGGTTATATATGCTGTATATATTTAACAGAAAATGACTACCTGTACAGTCCTTTAAAGAAAGAAAATTAAATGTTTACGTTTTACACCACTTCTTTTATTTGCTGAATCCATAATGGGGCTATACAGCAGCAAATAAATCTGTCTGACGGATGTCTGCTGCTGGTTGTATGGTCTCTGATCGTGTAATATGTATGCTGGTGTCCTCACAAGCCGAACGTAGGTTGGTTGGATCAGAGACTCCGCGGGGCGTATGTTCAATTAGCGAGCTAAGTGTAAAAGTATGTAGACAGTGGACAGAATTTCGTTCTACTGAGAGAAGCAATCACCCGTGTGTTGCCGGGGCCCGAAAGGGGAGCAAAGAATAGTAACACTGCACCCTACCACGCATGTCGTAAAAAGCGACTAAGGAGGGTTGGGCATGGGGCTGTTTACCCCATCCCGTAAAAACTTCGCACAGTGGGCTGATCACCTGCTTGCCAACCAATCTGATTACGGAAACAACGATAGATTGTTTGGTCTGTTTCTGTTCCACAAAGACGCCACTAGGCGTGGTGGAAACAGCGATAGATTGATCAATTTGTTGTTGCCCTAAGACGCCACTAGGCGTACTGGCCACATACTGCTTTGCCGGTTGGTGGCTAAGGATGGAAGAAGAAGAAGAAGAGAGAAGCAAATAACCAAATTAAACTCCTTCCTAATAACGACACTTTGATCTTGTGCAGTGAATGCAGAATCTCCTCGATTTATGACGGGACACCGTTACGACAACCGCGTCACGGGGGCGTACATAAAGTATTTGGCAGCTGGGGCGGATCGTACCTATGCTCCCCATCACCCCTTTTGCAATAAAGAAACACACTTGCAAGTATATTTTTAACAGTAAGTACAATCGTAACAGTAGCCTCCCCCGCCCCCCCCCCCCCCCCCCCCCCCCCCACCCCCCACACACATTTGCTGTTACCCGGGGCAAACCGCCCCCCTCGCACCCCGTTAGTACGCCACTGTCCCGTCGTATGTCGATATTGCCGTAAGTCGGAAATTCATATACACTATAATGTCCAATAAGTATACGTTAACAATGACAATTTTTCGTATGCAAATGAAAACACTACAAGATGCTACCCCACACGTGGTTAGAGACAAACAATAACAAAAATGGCTGCCTTGCAGCAGCGTGCCCAACCGATGTTATCATTCGGCGAACGGAGAAGTAATCTCTAGACTTTATGACCAAAGGTCAGGAGTAGAAAATAATAGAAAATAATAAAAACAGTATTAATAGGATGGCTGTCGTAAGTAAAAGTGCTCGCATCTCTCATATGTCGTAAGTCGCGGACAGTCTTGTCGTAGATTTTTGATAGGAGAATTAAGACTTGGGTTGGTCCCTTCTGATTAGATTTGAATAAGTGATAGTCACAGTGAGAGATAGTAATAGCAATAGATTTCCATGAGTGAGATGATAGACTGTGATAGAGGCTGTCTCTGAAATCGAGAAATCTTCTCTTTTTCACTTATCTTCTACGACAGATTTAGAGGAGTCAGACAGTCTAAACACACACACACATATATATATATATATATATATACGAGGGCTGTCCGGAAAAGAACCGTCCATAATTAATATTAGAAAAACCGTTTGCGCGACATCGATGTAACTTGGCAGCCAAATAGAGTGGCCTCTTATGCACATACGTGTGCAATGTTGACGTTGCTGCACAAGGCAGTGCAACCGTTAAAAGCCGTTTAGTGAGCACGTGCACTGTGTGGTCGTCGCATTCAAAATGGCTGAACGAGTAGAGCAAAGAATCTGCATCAAATTTTGCGTCAAGCTTCAACATTCCTCCATGGAAACTATTATGATGATTCAGAAGGCTTTTGGAGACGATGCAATGAGTGCTACACAAATAAAGGTGTGGTACAAACGCTTCAAAGATGGTCGAGAATCTGTTGAATGTGATCCCATTTCTGGAAGGCCTGCAACAAGCAGAACACCGGAAAATGTTGAACGTGTACGTGCTGCAATCAACAAAGATCAGCGACTGACAGTGCGAGAACTAGAAAAAGATCTGGGAATTCCAAAAACTATTGTATCCGAGATTGTGACCCAGGATCTGGGTATGAGACGTGTCGTGCTTGTTGCAGGCCTTCCAGAAATGGGATCACATTCAACAGATTCTCGACCATCTTTGAAGCGTTTGTGCCACACCTTTACTTGTGTAGCACTCATTGCATCGTCTCGAAAAGACGTCTGAATCGGCATAATAGTTTCCGTGGAGGAATGTTGAAGCTTGACGCAAAATTTGATGCAGATTCTTTGCTCTACTCGTTCAGCCATTTTGAATGCGACGACCACACAGTGCACGTGCTCACTAAACGGCTTTTAACGGTCGTACTAACTGGTGCAGCAACGTCAACATTGCACACTTATGTGCATAAGAGGCCACTCTATTTGGCTGCCAAGTTACATCGATGTCGCACAAACGGTTTTTCTAATATTAATTATGGACGGTTCTTTTCCGGACAGCCCTCGTATATATATATATATATATATATATATATATATATATATGTTATATATATATATATATATATATATATATATATATATATATATATATATATATTACATATATAGTTCTATCCACTCACGTGCACGCACATACAAGACGACAGTTAGACGTACAGACGCGGGAAAACTATAACAAATGATTATATATATATTCTAGAACGAGCTGACCAACACGCTGATTAAGTTTAAGGGCAGTTTAATTATCAATATAAACTTCCACCACCACAACATTAAAAATTTACATCAAATATATATATAAATAAGCATCAAGTCAATGAATTTCTACCACAAAAAAAATATATAGACCCACTGGTATGATCTTCCCTCGATGTTTAGCCCACAGTCCCGTTAGGAGAAAGATGATAGCCCCATAAGTCACGGATACATATGATTTGGTCTAATATTTCCCCCTTTTAAGGTATGGACAGACTTGATATCTCTGATCTATTCTAAGGGAAACTATGGTTAGCAATACTTGTATAAAGAAAGTTAAGACAGCAAAATGGGTACCAAATTACAACAATAAAGAAACACTCAGACCTGCATTCACTCTTTTTACTCAGCCGTGGCCACGTGCTCTCTTGCATACTTACATCTTTGTAAACAGCATCTGGAAACATAATTTTTAGGACATTCACATACAGAATCGTCAATGGCAGTCTTTGACCAAGAAATCCCCAGTTCCAAAAAGACGGGTTGAATTCTCTGCTTCAGGGAACGATTCCTTGGGTGTTCTTATTTTTCGGATGTCTGTTTAGGTTACATTAAAATTGTCCAGGCACGAACATTAACAACGAGCACAGTGTCAATAGCTTAGGTTTCTAGAAATGAGGAATGTCAGATCGGTGTCTACTTTCAGGTTAGGACTTTATTTGGTCACCACACCACTAGTCAACAGTGTCGGAGTGTTACTGACGTTAATATGTTACTTGCCGCATGGGCTAAAAGGTACTGGCGGTTTTATTCTCTGGAAGAATCAAAGCAGGCTCGATGGGCCCGTTACTTCTTTAAACTCTTTAAAGTTCTTGTAAAGGTTATAGACCAAGTCTTTTAAGGAAAGAATGTTTTTGTTCTTCACAGATATTTACTCTGTACTTAACGCTGGCAAAGTTTGAGTTAACCCCAGTTTTCTTCACTAAATAGAGTAAAAAACACATATAAAATAATTATACATACTATGTACTTGTTATAACTTACATTTTAAACTGCAAGCGTACAGCTTGACTTATCATTTAAAACTTCCCGTGAAATAAGTTATATACATAAAATCAATCCCCATGAATTAGGAATACATACGTATCCCGTCAATACTCACTGATGTAGCATTTCAGTTATAAGTTAATTTTAAAATATATTCTCATCTGATTATTTAACAGTAAAATCAAATTCATTTATAGCTGCGTGATTTTAAGCTAGAAATATCATTTATTCTGCTTTTCACTGAAACACGTCACTAGAAAATAATACAGACTATATTTTAATTCTCTCTGCACAAAAGAAATAGTGAAAAATAGGCGATTAACACTTAATCACTCACAAAATATTAGATACTTTATATAATATTTACCTCAACACAGAACTACGGTATCACAACGAAACTAAGGGTTTCACTTATAAGTTTAAGTATCTAGAACGAAGTGACCACGTCTACTGCAAATGGAGAAAGAGTGAAATTAAGTTTAAAACTCTGATTATATCTATCAAACCAGTCAAAGGATGCACGCTAGTGCGAGACCCCGAAATAGTCTCCCCTTTCTCGTCTTAACACCTACGTTAAATCAGGCGACTACCATAACTGCCACTTCTCGTCTTTGACACCTCCACGACTATTCTCATTCCTGAGCAATGCATGAGCGAGCCGTTTGTGGTAAAGTGGGATGTTATAAATATTTATAGGGAACTTAGTGTACTGACTGAGATCAGCTGTGAAGGTATCTATATCTAATAAGAGTAGTGTATTATAGATAACCTTACTTACTGCCACATATGTATACCTCAGTCAGAATTATTCTGGAATAGTGTGATGACTACGTTATATGTCTAGGGTATGTGTATGATGAAGTGTAAGTCATAACAACAACAGACAGATAAACAATTTAATTTATTCCACCACACTTGACAACACTGTGACACTCACATACATATAACACTCTAAGAGGATATCTTAAAGGAGTCACTGATAACTTTTCAAATAACAATATGTATTCAGTGCTGTCATGAATGTATATGTGTCCTGATTCAAATACAAAGGGAACCAGGAATCACAATCAATTTTAATTACAAGTTATATGTACAGAATTTATTAATATGATTCTTATAGTGACATATATTATTAATGGTATCCTATGTGTGTCAATTGTGTAGTGGTAATATGAGGTAATACTGGTTTTGTTTTGTTCAAGCTCTGTTGGTATTTGTCATCATGACTTCAATAGTTTGTTTCTATTGGAACCAGTATTGGAGATGTTCTCAGTTCCTGGTATTAAAACAATTAAATTCCCCTCTTAATTTTAGTTTAAAAATGTCATTTTAAGATGGGGTACATAATGTTGAGCTCCATGGCCACACTCTCTTATCTTGCGTGATGACTGCAGTAAAAGACTCCTCTGCTCGATAACTGTAATGAGTTCTGGAGCCACCCCACTGGTTGCTATATGGACCAAGGAGTATGCTGTCCACTTCTGGCTTCAGCAAAGCTCTGACCAGGTGCTGCTCAATAACTTTAAGACCACGGTCCCTGAAACAAGAAGGTTGTACCTTCTACGTCAGAACTAATTTATACTCCATTTCTACACTGAGCACAATACATCACAAACATTGAGTTCAGAGCGTTAGGCCAACTGTCAGCTTCATCTGAAATACTTTATACCAGTATTTCCCTCCCTAATGGTTACTACGCCTCTGCAATTCCAGCATTATTTCTTTCTAGTTAATAATCTAGGTGTCAGTGTACTGTTTGGCCATTCCATGCAGTTTTACTTTCCTCCGACACCTTCTGTTCAGGCTGGAGCACTATAGGCTTTACATCATGTTCGCTACTGAACCACACATATATACAGACATAAATTATCAATTTACATTCAATTTTCATTAAAAGATATTGAATATTTCAAGCTTACCACAATTCATGGAAATAATAATAAACAGTTTCGTTGACTGGCAATGAATATAGCACAACTCCGATCTGCCGATGTCCCAGGCTTTATTTTATAAAAAATATACACTGGTGCTCAACGCACTGCTTCTTAGTAGGTTTATTACAAGATGTGGCAATGAACAGACGCTCTGAATTGTGTATATTCGCAGCTCTACCCAATCACACCACGTCTACACATCTTTTCAAAAAAGTACCCCTTTCTCACGTTTCCCCTGACAACACAAGATAGTATTTATAGTCCGACCAATCGTGTTTAGTCTTTCATTTGTTGCGCTCCAATCACATAGGAGTTAACATGGTAGGCTATTTCCGTAACGTAATGTTTTTTCAAACACGTTATAAAAAAATTTTATGAGCAGAAATGATTTTCATGTTGTCAGGCACCCCCACTATTTTATTTTGGCCATAACTTGGTAATTCCTAGACTATTTGCGTAACGTTTTACATATTCTTTGTCAGCAAACCCTAAGGAATCCAAATATCTCAATTTAAGGGAGCTAGGTGGCTGCGTTCAAAATGTGCATTTTCTACCACCTCCTGTTCACTTCAATCCCCATGTGGTGTCTGGGTACTGTCATGTTTTCAAACGTAAACCCATCTAATGTCATCTTTCCTAATAAGCGTTTTTCAGGATTTTAAAACCTAACTCTGGTATGGGTAGTGAATTTTATCACTGTCGATTTGAAATAAAGTTAGTGCATGTGGCCTTACACGCGTGATGGCAGCAATTGTGTATCGCGCGACGCGTGTTTAGTGTTGCACGTGTCCTTGCTTTCTGCCTCTCCCTTCTCTCTATCCTTTTGTCCATCTGTCTTTTAGTTACGCCGTGTATAAAATGGAATGAATGAAATATTAAATTTAGGTCATTGATCAGCTTGCGTATCTCAAGGTTTTTCCAAGAAATACAGTACACGTTTCATTGAAGAAAGCGGGTAATAATACAGTAGGCTTTTACTATCAACGTGAAAGCGTTACAATTTGCAGACGAAGTAGAAAACAAGGGGAATTTCGAGTACAGTCATTGTGACAGCACTGTTCTTTACCATTCTTCTTTCCTTTTATTAAATTTATTTGTTAGGCTTTGCATTTACGTTTTTAATTTATATATGGGGATTAGAATAATTCACGACATCTCCCCTCTTAAAACAGACATTATATGTCAGTCCTTTATTCTATATACACATAGAGAAATTTATTATTATTTCTGGGGTTTACGGTGATTCTCATCACACGGATGGCGGCTTAAAAAAAATCCGCTCCCAAATTTGTTTTTCCAGATATATACTCAATGCTAAAATTATAGGGAGCCAAAAGCAAGGACCATCGGAGTAACCTAGAGTTCTCATGCCTAGCCTGGGCTAGAAACGATAAAGGTTTGTGATCCGTTTGCAACTTAAATGCCTTCCCATACAGATAAATATTGAATTTCTTTATTGCCCATATTACTGCAAGACATTCTTTTTCGCTAGTTGAGTAGTTGATTTCAGCTTTATTCAATTTTCTGCTAGCATATGCCACTGGGCTTAATTCCCCATCCAAGGCATCTGATTTCTGTAGTAGAGTTGTACCCAACCCAATATTACTGGCATCCGTCCTTACTATGAATTCTTGACTTAAGTCAGGTAATTTCAAAATAGGTTTACTTGTGAGCTTTTCCTTCAATTCTTGGTAAGCCATTTCACATTGTGGTGTCCATGTAATGCGATCTGGATGTCCTTTACGTGTCAAATCAGTTAACGGTGCACATATGGAATTAAAGTTTTTGATATACTTCTGGTAGAAACCACATAATGAGACAAAGGATCTCACGTCCTTCTTGGTTTGTGGTCTCGGGGCTTTCTTTAGTTTCTCTAAATTCTTTGGGTCAGGGGTCATGTTTCCCTGATAAACGGTGTGTCCCAAAAATTCCAATTCTTTACATCCAACGCAACATTTGGTTGGTCGGGCTGTTAAATTTGCTTCCCTAAGTCGATCAAACAGCATATTCAGAGAGTCAATGTGTTCCTCAAATGTTTCTGTTGCTATAAGGATATCATCCATGAAATTTGTTATATATGGATTATTCAGAGGGTCCAATAATTTTCTCATCATTCTAGAGAAGACACTAGGCGCATTCTTCAATCCAAATGGCAATCTATTAAACTCATAGTGTCCTTCTGAGGTACTAAAAGCTAGGTATGGTCTAACCTCAGGCTTTACTGGAATCTGATAGTATCCTTTACTCAGATCCACTTTTGAGAAATATTTAGCTTTATTTAGTCTGGCAAACAGCTGATTTGTATCCGGCAATGGATCCACCTGTCCTTCTGTAATAGCATTCAGTCTCCTGTAATCTATACAGAGTCTATGTTCTCCAGAGGGCTTCCTTAAGAGTACAACACCGGAACTATATGAGGATTCACTGTGTGAAATAATTCCTTCCTTCAATAGATAGTCTATCTCTTCCTTCAAAGCTTTCTCCTTAGCAAACGGAATCGAATAATGGTTTCATACAGACAGGTGTGGGGTCTATCAGTTTCATATCATATTCCAATAGGTTTGTATGCCCTGGTCGGTCTGTTAACACCTCTGCATGATTATTTAGAACCTGTTGCACTCTCTCTTTCTGAGTTTTCGTTAAATGTGTACTGATTTTCACCTGTGCTGCTGTCTCACAGGGGTGTAATGGATATTCAAATGATGAAAGTGGTTCCTTTTTCATCTCCATGGCGATGGACAAGGTCAACAAGTGTGTCTCTTCCTGATGTTCTCTTTCCAAATATTTCTTCAGGAGATTCACATGATAGATTTTTTTTTCTTTCCCCTTCTTATCTATCTTATAATTTGTTCTAGACACCTTCTCTAAAACTGTATATGGACCTTGCCATCCAATCTGTAACTTATTCTGACTCCCGGGGAGAAGAAGCAGTACCTTCTCTCCCACGGCCAAATCTCTGTCTTTCGCCTTCCTGTTATAATAGGCAGCATGTTTCTTCCTGGCTTGTTTCAAATTTTCATTGGCAAGTTTCCAGCCAGTTTTTAAACGAGTGGTCAGCTCATTCACATATTGGTATGAAGATGTAATGTTTTCCTCTGCCTTTTCATCAGTCCACGTTCTTAACAAAGCTTCGAGTGGACCTTTTATTGGCCTTCCAAACAATAATGTTGCCGGGGCCATACCGGTTGAACTATGGGGTACCTCCATATAAGCAAAGAGGGCGGCGTGCAGGTACTGGTCCCAGTTATCTGGTTTTTCGTGTGCCAACTTTCTCAGGATCGACATCAACGTGCCGTTAAATCTTTCCACTTGGCCGTTCCCTTGGGGATGGTACACACTACAATGGAAGTGTTTGGCCTGGAAGATCCTGAAAACTTCTTCAGTTAGTTTCCCCTTGAACTGAGAGCCATTATCAGTCAAGATTTGATTGGGAAAGCCTAACCTTGTGAAAATTGTGAGCAATGCCTCTGCCACATGTTTAGAATCAATCGATGACAGGGCTACTGCCTCTCCCCACATAGAACAAGTGTCCACCAGAGTCAGAATGTAGCTGTTCCTTCTCTTGGTTCGGGTGAGAGGTCCCACAAGATCCACGGCAACTCTCTCAAAGGGTGTTCCCACTATGGGCATTTCCCCCAGAGTTGCTGGTGCAGTCCAATGTTTAGGTGCTACTCGTTGGCACTCTGGACAGGATTTTACATATCGTTTGATATCTTCAGTTATTCCTGGCCAGAAATAATGACAAGCTATTCGCTGTCCTGTTGCGCTGATTCCCATATGACCACTGAAGGGAATCGCATGCCCTAGTTCCAACACTTTAGTCCTATATGAAGTGGGAAGGACCAGCTGTCCGTGACCATTGGATTCAGATCCAGCCTTCCTATATATCAGTTTGTTCTTCATATAAAACTCTCCCTTGCCTGGAGGTGTATGAGATTTGGGCAACTTCTTGAAACATGGCTTGAGTGTTTTGTCTTCAGCCTGTGCCTTCCTCATCTCATCTGGGTGAGTATTTATTGGATTATCCTCCTCCTTTTTAGACTGTGATCTGGTCTGCACTGTTGCCAATATCACAGGTCTCTTGGGATTCCCCAAGAAGACATATCTACACCCCAATATCAGAGGGTAGATTGGCTCATTTATCACTGCTGCTTTTATGATTCCTTCCACATATCGCGTTTTCACTTTTATTCGGGCGACGGGAAGTGTCATGGTAGCTACATCCTTGGTTGCAGTTTGAATCTCCACTGTTTCTGTGGTGTATTGATCGCCCTGCACCAGGTGAGAACTCACAACGGAATCGTAATCTAAACCGGTATCATATAAACACCTTATAGTGACACCATTACAGATGACATCTTCACACACTGGGGGGTGGTATGGTTCCTGTAGTTCTTCAGGTTTGACCTTCTTTTCCTTTTTCCCCGATGTCATAGCAGCACAATGAGGAGGTTTCCTTCTACAATGGTCAGTGTCATGATTGTTCATCTTACAATTTTTACACCACCTTTTTCCTTGGTTGAAAGATTTTCTTTCATCATATTTCCTTTCATCGAATTGTGGGGTTTTATTTTTATTTTCATACCGTGGCCTATCAAACTGGTGCTTACCTTTGTTTTTGATCCCTAGGATCAAATTTATTAAAGTTCTGTGGTGCCCTAAAGTTATCCACTTGTTTCTTTTTATTACCTGTTACCTCTGCTTGAGCTGCTTGATACCTTTCAGCAACATTTAGCAACTCACCCAGCCTCTCTGCACCTTGTTCCATGAGAAACTTTCTCAGGTCTGGAGCCATGGACTCTCTTAATTGCTCTATAAGGACCATTTCCTTAAGATCTTGGGTTTTCCCCAGAGAAGTCCATTTCTCCAAGTATGTCTCTATTCGTGCAGAGAACTGGTGATAGGTTTCACCTGACAGTAGTTTAGCATTCCTAAATTTTTTCCTATAAAATTCTGCATTCTTTTCATATCTTAACAAAAGAGCCTGCTTTAGCATGTCATAATTTTCCTGATCACTTCTGCTCATTTTTTGCAAAAACTTCATAAGCTGCCCCACGAAGTCCCTGAGATAACTTTAAGCTCCACCTTTCTCTCTCTAATCCATATGTGGTAGCTAATAGTTCATACCTATTTAGATAGTGATAAAGTCGTTATTTTATTCCCGTTAATGATGTCCACCAAAAGATAATTATAAGTGGATGGAAGCAGACATCATCATCATCAGTTGATAAACTCTTAATACAAGACCCTTGCCCTGAGCAAGAGACATGCTGAGAAATCTGAAGCTCGCTCGAACATCACCAGAGTTAAATACTGTGTTGTTGTGTTGCTCGTGGTTCGAGTATGGAATGTCAACTTGACCTACGCAGTGGTGTGTAGACATAGATGGAGTGTATAATGTGCGAATGATAGGAAGAGTTCGTGGTGTTGACAAATGTTCTTTTCTCACACTCATGTATGGCTGGAAGTCATCGACACCAACGACTGTGTACCTTTACTAAAGTTTAATTGGACGTACACACTCGACAGCACAGATAGTGACAAATCACAGGTTGGCATAATACATCATGGTACAGTGGATAACTGGTCTTGCAATGTTATGTTACATGGGCACTCATGTAGAATAATATTATGTGACAGGGGCTAGGTGTTACCTCACACCCCAGACCCGTGCACTAAGAAAATTTATAAAGGATCGTTTGACAGGGGTTGCAATTATTGGTTGCTTGCAACCCTCTCAGCAGCAGACTTAACAATTCAAGCAACCCAAAGCCTTAAGCAGATCAACATTTAATTCTACCGAACACCAAACAAACAATCCAACAAACACCCAGTCAGTGTTCATAGACTGTCTGAAAAATAATAAATAAAACAACGTCTAAGTGAACATCAAGAGCATGGATAATAACACTTACCATACAGAAAACATGCGCCCACCTGACATCATCAACTATCTCACACACTCATGCGTGTCGCCCAATGCGACTAGTATGGTGTTGTGCATGAGGCTGGCAATCGCACCGGGTAACATAGGTTGCTACCGAAACCACTACTGCAAAAGCATCTGAATGCTCCATGCTGAGGTAAACCACACCGGTGGCCCCATGCTCCCTCAGGAGCGGAGAAGAGAAATATACATCTGGTACGCCCACGTGCTCTCACAAACCATTGTTCACACAACAATAATAATCAACTGAACATAAAATAATATTCTTCAATACATGTACAACAAATAATCTCAATAATGAGAATTAACCACCACCTCACAACTGGTCTATCTCAATATTCGTTACTGCATTCTGAAGCATGTCGTATGTGACGACTCGTGCGGCTGGGAATCTCATCGCATGAAACACATTATTACAGGAACAACCACTGTAATAGCATAAAAAATGCTTCTGTTGGCTTGTGGTGGACACCAGCCGCATTGGTGTTTCCATGCTCCACCAGGAGCAAACAGAGAAACACCTGTCTCAACAAAGGAGTGGCCTCGCGCTCTCCAGAAATCTAAATACATATTCTCACCTCACAGTAACCCATTAAATATACAGTAGAATTATCAATAAACGTGAAATACACTAAATTACTCTTACATAAAGAATACAATATAATTATTCTCGACTTAAGCCAAACTGGGACTAAATACACAACGTGCCGCTCGGCATAACATATTATAGGTTTACCACGCGGAGCGTGTTTAATCAGACTCGCTATCGCCGCCTTTTATCACCACGAGGCTACTATCTTGCGATCGTTAATCTTATCTAAATTTCCAGTGGAATAGCCTTTCTGAAGAATGAAATAATCGCTCTTAAACTCTCACATCTATCTACCTATCTGTCCCATTAAACATTAAAATAGCCACATCGATATAATTTCAGAATCCTAGGAAACTAATGCTAATTTAAATTAACTCACGTGCTCAAGGCATTTACAGCTTAGCTCTTGTGTGTCTTCTTAGTCTGTTCTCACTGGTCGGCTCTCTCAAACATAGACCGGTTTCGCCGCTTGCTACCCCTTTTTATAAGCCCTGGCCTAACCACTCAATTTACTGCGCGCTACGCGTATTAATCTGCGCCACACAGATTTACACAACTAATTCGTAGGCTTATTATGGCCTTGTAATAAATCTGCTTGAAGATAACGTGATCAAAAGGCACTAAACCACAGAGACAATATGACTGACCAGATGGGGCCAGCGCCTAGAACGACAGACCTCAAGATGGCGCTGTCACATATTCCCCGCCTGGTTTTGTTGTCGTCCCGACAACTGCACTAAATCAGGCGCTTCAGTCGTATTCTCCAAATCTGGAGGATCACCTTTTCCTTCACTTCGTCTCAGGTCATTGCTGGTTACTCTAATGCTCGGACTCGCTCTGTCCATTCGTTGGATGATATATGGACCCCCTGTCATTGTGGGAGCACGAACTACAACGTACTCGTCTTCTGACCACATATCACGAATCTCGGATCTCTCAGCGTCGTGCATTCTCTTCTTCACCAATTCTCCGACCTGTAGTGGAGTAGAACACGACAGCTTGTCACATCTCTCTTTCCGGACTGCTGCAAAACTCTGCAACGGTGGCTCTGCTCTTACGTGCGCCCCTCGTAGCCTGGAAACGTGTCCTTCAACGAGTTTTAGATGAGTCTCCTCCTCTAAATGTCGACCACTTTTCCTGGCGCCCTTATGGTGACAGTTGCCACGGCCATCTCTTGGCTTGCACTGTGACGGCAATGTAGATGTGTTGGTACGCTTAGAGAGGGCGCTCTTTGATGGGCAAACCGATATCAAATGGTCCGGGGACCTACAATGGAAACATCGCTTAGGAAGCGGGCCCTGGGGACACTTGGCTGCCATGTGGTTCGAAAGGTCTCCACAGTTGAAGCATCTTATTTTCCTAGGCTTCCTTGGTGCCCTGGGTCGCCTCCTGCTACCCTTACATCCCTGGCCGCCTTTGACTTTCTTCCCTGCAATAAGCACCTCACACTCCGGTCGACCACCAACCCTCTTTATCTTTGAGCCATTCTGCTCCCCTTCTGTAACCTGACTCCCAGCCGCAGAGGGGTCTAGTTTAATGCCTGTGGACATCGATTCTGTACGTGGCCTAGTTCTCTGCATCTAAAACAACGAACTGTCCTGGTACGTCTCCCCTGCTCCTGAGACATCGCATCAATTTTAGCCTCTAATTGAGCCACCTGTGCTCTCAGCCGCTCTACTCCTGCGTTTAATGCATGCGTATCTGACACAGTCTCTGTTCTTGCCACTTCAACACTGGCAACACCAGCCCCCGAAGCTGCTTCGACACTGGCAACACCAGCCCCAGAAGTGGGCTCAGTCTCCAAAAACCGTAGGGCATAGTCCCTCACCGACGTGAACGATGCTGTTGGCTCCTTGATGATCATTTCCTTTGCAAGCTTTCTTAGTAGGTCATCTCTCAGACAAGCAGCAAACTGGTCACGAAGAAAGGATGGCGCCAAGGGAGTGACGTTGTTCTGCTTTTGTGCCCTTACAACACTTTCAAACACCTCGTGAATGCGATGGGAGAATTCCCAAAGAGACTCCCTTGCACCTTGCCGGGTAGAGTAGAACGCGGCCATTACTTCTGGGATGCTCCGACGCTCCCCATACACCCTAAGAATGGAATGTAGCATTGCTTCTGGGTCACCGTCATCAGCCTGAATCCTCAGCTCCCTACGGACACTTGGGGTCACACTGTCAAGAATAACATCTGCCTGGTCCTCTTTACTCATCATCCCTACTCTCCAGGCAGCTCTCACCTCTCTGACATATTCCTCGGCCGTAGGACCCGTGCGCTCCCCAAAGCACCGCACCCTCTTGTGAGTAGGTACCACGATGTACTGCACTCGTTCTGGTTGACGATCCAGCCCTACTACAGGGTCATCCACCTCAGCCACATCTTCGTTATCAGTTCTACTAGCAGCGCGTGTGTTGCGTGCCGCCATCTTGTTGCTAGTAGAGTTGACTAGAAATCTTGACAAACTGGATGATCCCGTCCCTCGCCTTGCACTGAACTGGGTGTTCTACTGTTTCGGCTGTTGCTGCTCTGATTGCTGAAGAGTTGCTTCACTGCGTGCTGTCTGTCGATCCTGCCGACGACGCCACTTGTGACAGGGGCTAGGTGTTACCTCACACCCCAGACCCGTGCACTAAGAAAATTTATAAAGGATCGTTTGACAGGGGTTGCAATTATTGGTTGCTTGCAACCCTCTCAGCAGCAGACTTAACAATTCAAGCAACCCAAAGCCTTAAGCAGATCAACATTTAATTCTACCGAACACCAAACAAACAATCCAACAAACACCCAGTCAGTGTTCATAGACTGTCTGAAAAATAATAAATAAAACAACGTCTAAGTGAACATCAATAGCATGGATAATAACACTTACCATACAGAAAACATGCGCCCACCTGACATCATCAACTATCTCACACACTCATGCGTGTCGCCCAATGCGACTAGTATGGTGTTGTGCATGAGGCTGGCAATCGCACCGGGTAACATAGGTTGCTACCGAAACCACTACTGCAAAAGCATCTGAATGCTCCATGCTGAGGTAAACCACACCGGTGGCCCCATGCTCCCTCAGGAGCGGAGAAGAGAAATATACATCTGGTACGCCCACGTGCTCTCACAAACCATTGTTCACACAACAATAATAATCAACTGGACATAAAATAATATTCTTCAATACATGTACAACAAATAATCTCAATAATGAGAATTAACCACCACCTCACAACTGGTCTATCTCAATATTCGTTACTGCATTCTGAAGCATGTCGTATGTGACGACTCGTGCGGCTGGGAATCTCATCGCATGAAACACATTATTACAGGAACAACCACTGTAATAGCATAAAAATGCTTCTGTTGGCTTGTGGTGGACACCAGCCGCATTGGTGTTTCCATGCTCCACCAGGAGCAAACAGAGAAACACCTGTCTCAACAAAGGAGTGGCCTCGCGCTCTCCAGAAATCTAAATACATATTCTCACCTCACAGTAACCCATTAAATATACAGTAGAATTATCAATAAACGTGAAATACACTAAATTACTCTTACATAAAGAATACAATATAATTATTCTCGACTTAAGCCAAACTGGGACTAAATACACAACGTGTCGCTCGGCATAACATATTATAGGTTTACCACGCGGAGCGTGTTTAATCAGACTCGCTATCGCCGCCTTTTATCACCACGAGGCTACTATCTTGCGATCGTTAATCTTATCTAAATTTCCAGTGGAATAGCCTTTCTGAAGAATGAAATAATCGCTCTTAAACTCTCACATCTATCTACCTATCTGTCCCATTAAACATTAAAATAGCCACATCGATATAATTTCAGAATCCTAGAAAACTAATGCTAATTTAAATTAACTCACGTGCTCAAGGCATTTACAGCTTGGCTCTTGTGTGTCTTCTTAGTCTGTTCTCACTGGTCGGCTCTCTCAAACATAGACCGGTTTCGCCGCTTGCTACCCCTTTTTATAAGCCCTGGCCTAACCACTCAATTTACTGCGCGCTACGCGTATTAATCTGCGCCACACAGATAACACACGCGATTATTGCTCCAGAATGCATGAAAACACAGATTTACACAACTAGAGCAAAAACACACCTAATATGTAGGCTTAGTATGGCCTTGTAATAAATCTGCTTGAAGATAACGTGATCAAAAGGCACTAAACCACAGAGACAATATGACTGACCAGATGGGGCCAGCGCCTAGAACGACAGACCTCAAGATGGCGCTGTCACATATTCCCCGCCTGATTTTGTTGTCGTCCCGACAACTGCACTAAATCAGGCGCTTCAGTCGTATTCTCCAAATCTGGAGGATCACCTTTTCCTTCACTTCGTCTCAGGTCATTGCTGGTTACTCTAATGCTCGGACTCGCTCTGTCCATTCGTTGGATGATATATGGACCCCCTGTCATTGTGGGAGCACGAACTACAACGTACTCGTCTTCTGACCACATATCACGAATCTCGGATCTCTCAGCGTCGTGCATTCTCTTCTTCACCAATTCTCCGACCTGTAGTGGAGTAGAACACGACAGCTTGTCACATCTCTCTTTCCGGACTGCTGCAAAACTCTGCAACGGTGGCTCTGCTCTTACGTGCGCCCCTCGTAGCCTGGAAACGTGTCCTTCAACGAGTTTTAGATGAGTCTCCTCCTCTAAATGTCGACCACTTTTCCTGGCGCCCTTATGGTGACAGTTGCCACGGCCATCTCTTGGCTTGCACTGTGACGGCAATGTAGATGTGTTGGTACGCTTAGAGAGGGCGCTCTTTGATGGGCAAACCGATATCAAATGGTCCGGGGACCTACAATGGAAACATCGCTTAGGAAGCGGGCCCTGGGGACACTTGGCTGCCATGTGGTTCGAAAGGTCTCCACAGTTGAAGCATCTTATTTTCCTAGGCTTCCTTGGTGCCCTGGGTCGCCTCCTGCTACCCTTACATCCCTGGCCGCCTTTGACTTTCTTCCCTGCAATAAGCACCTCACACTCCGGTCGACCACCAACCCTCTTTATCTTTGAGCCATTCTGCTCCCCTTCTGTAACCTGACTCCCAGCCGCAGAGGGGTCTAGTTTAATGCCTGTGGACATCGATTCTGTACGTGGCCTAGTTCTCTGCATCTAAAACAACGAACTGTCCTGGTACGTCTCCCCTGCTCCTGAGACATCGCATCAATTTTAGCCTCTAATTGAGCCACCTGTGCTCTCAGCCGCTCTACTTCTGCGTTTAATGCATGCGTATCTGACACAGTCTCTGTTCTTGCCACTTCAACACTGGCAACACCAGCCCCCGAAGCTGCTTCGACACTGGCAACACCAGCCCCAGAAGTGGGCTCAGTCTCCAAAAACCGTAGGGCATAGTCCCTCACCGACGTGAACGATGCTGTTGGCTCCTTGATGATCATTTCCTTTGCAAGCTTTCTTAGTAGGTCATCTCTCAGACAAGCAGCAAACTGGTCACGAAGAAAGGATGGCGCCAAGGGAGTGACGTTGTTCTGCTTTTGTGCCCTTACAACACTTTCAAACACCTCGTGAATGCGATGGGAGAATTCCCAAAGAGACTCCCTTGCACCTTGCCGGGTAGAGTAGAACGCGGCCATTACTTCTGGGATGCTCCGACGCTCCCCATACACCCTAAGAATGGAATGTAGCATTGCTTCTGGGTCACCGTCATCAGCCTGAATCCTCAGCTCCCTACGGACACTTGGGGTCACACTGTCAAGAATAACATCTGCCTGGTCCTCTTTACTCATCATCCCTACTCTCCAGGCAGCTCTCACCTCTCTGACATATTCCTCGGCCGTAGGACCCGTGCGCTCCCCAAAGCACCGCACCCTCTTGTGAGTAGGTACCACGATGTACTGCACTCGTTCTGGTTGACGATCCAGCCCTACTACAGGGTCATCCACCTCAGCCACATCTTCGTTATCAGTTCTACTAGCAGCGCGTGTGTTGCGTGCCGCCATCTTGTTGCTAGTAGAGTTGACTAGAAATCTTGACAAACTGGATGATCCCGTCCCTCGCCTTGCACTGAACTGGGTGTTCTACTGTTTCGGCTGTTGCTGCTCTGATTGCTGAAGAGTTGCTTCACTGCGTGCTGTCTGTCAATCCTGCCGACGACGCCACTTGTGACAGGGGCGCTAGGGGTTACCTCACACCCAAGACCCGTGCACTAAGAAAATTTATAAAGGATCGTTTGACAGGGGTTGCAATTATTGGTTGCTTGCAACCCTCTCAGCAGCAGACTTAACAATTCAAGCAACCCAAAGCCTTAAGCAGATCAACATTTAATTCTACCGAACACCAAACAAACAATCCAACAAACACCCAGTCAGTGTTCATAGACTGTCTGAAAAATAATAAATAAAACAACGTCTAAGTGAACATCAATAGCATGGATAATAACACTTACCATACAGAAAACATGCGCCCACCTGACATCATCAACTATCTCACACACTCATGCGTGTCGCCCAATGCGACTAGTATGGTGTTGTGCATGAGGCTGGCAATCGCACCGGGTAACATAGGTTGCTACCGAAACCACTACTGCAAAAGCATCTGAATGCTCCATGCTGAGGTAAACCACACCGGTGGCCCCATGCTCCCTCAGGAGCGGAGAAGAGAAATATACATCTGGTACGCCCACGTGCTCTCACAAACCATTGTTCACACAACAATAATAATCAACTGGACATAAAATAATATTCTTCAATACATGTACAACAAATAATCTCAATAATGAGAATTAACCACCACCTCACAACTGGTCTATCTCAATATTCGTTACTGCATTCTGAAGCATGTCGTATGTGACGACTCGTGCGGCTGGGAATCTCATCGCATGAAACACATTATTACAGGAACAACCACTGTAATAGCATAAAAATGCTTCTGTTGGCTTGTGGTGGACACCAGCCGCATTGGTGTTTCCATGCTCCACCAGGAGCAAACAGAGAAACACCTGTCTCAAAAAAAGGAGTGGCCTCGCGCTCTCCAGAAATCTAAATACATATTCTCACCTCACAGTAACCCATTAAATATACAGTAGAATTATCAATAAACGTGAAATACACTAAATTACTCTTACATAAAGAATACAATATAATTATTCTCGACTTAAGCCAAACTGGGACTAAATACACAACGTGTCGCTCGGCATAACATATTATAGGTTTACCACGCGGAGCGTGTTTAATCAGACTCGCTATCGCCGCCTTTTATCACCACGAGGCTACTATCTTGCGATCGTTAATCTTATCTAAATTTCCAGTGGAATAGCCTTTCTGAAGAATGAAATAATCGCTCTTAAACTCTCACATCTATCTACCTATCTGTCCCATTAAACATTAAAATAGCCACATCGATATAATTTCAGAATCCTAGGAAACTAATGCTAATTTAAATTAACTCACGTGCTCAAGGCATTTACAGCTTGGCTCTTGTGTGTCTTCTTAGTCTGTTCTCACTGGGCGGCTCTCTCAAACATAGACCGGTTTCGCCGCTTGCTACCCCTTTTTATAAGCCCTGGCCTAACCACTCAATTTACTGCGCGCTACGCGTATTAATCTGCGCCACACAGATTTACACAACTAATTCGTAGGCTTATTATGGCCTTGTAATAAATCTGCTTGAAGATAACGTGATCAAAAGGCACTAAACCACAGAGACAATATGACTGACCAGATGGGGCCAGCGCCTAGAACGACAGACCTCAAGATGGCGCTGTCACAATTATAATGGACTGTCAGTAGCCAAGCACTCAGTATTGCCCATATATATATATATCAACTGAGTTTACTGACAAAGCACGTCAGATTATAAACAATATCCAAGATGGCTTCTACCTAATCTCGTCTAGCGAAGATTCTTTAACATAAGGTTCAGCACAGTTTTTTCATATAATAATATTGAACCACTAGCAATGGGTTCTCATGTGTAGCAGTGATCTCTGGACTAATCAAGCGATAATACGGGCATCCCTTTTCTCTTCTTGAAAGTCACTACATGTTTGGTTCCAAGATGGCTTCACTCGTGAGCTGTCACTCACGTTTGGATACAGATAATGAATCTGTCCTAAAGTTAGTCATTCATTAAATCTTTCATTGCTCTGTAGATTTGATCATGAACAATTGACTGCATTCTACAGGATATAGTGCTGCTAGGAATCGAAGTCGTTTTCATCGAGTCAAATATATTCTCTTAGACATTCAAATCGTACCTATCGAAAATGGTGGCTTCGTACGAGAGTTCATAAGAGTGTCTATTATTACCTTGGTATCAGAAATATGATTCTGCCATTCCTTGGCAATACGAATAAACACTGGGGTAAAGCATACACGATAGGTCTAGACGACTATCACTTTCCCCACAAATACTGAGATCACTTTTTCCCCGGCGACAAGCCGACATAGAAAACACAGTCCCTATCGGGATGAAGCCAAATCACACCACACTCTAGCGACACATCCGCCGAATAGCCTTTGACCTCTCTAGAGACAACAGAACATATAGTTCGACTTAGATATGTAAAGATATACAGATATAAGACAGACTCGTCCTACTCAGACAAACAATACACATAAATTCAGGCCATAGATATTCTGAAGCAAGAACAATCTATTACTACCCAAACGAAGAATAAATCGCAGAAAACTGGACTCATCCGCGGAGTTCGATCGAAAGAGCTGACACAACTTTCAAGGGAAGTAACTCAATAATGACTTTTCCTTAAGCACTATTTTGTTTACAAAATATTTGCGAACATAACAAGTATACCAATGTATAATATTGTAAGATATCAAAGACTGCATGTAACAGTCTTACCACACCTCCCGGGAAAAAAAAATGGAACATTTTTTTTTTGAAATACATCTAGGAGCAACGTACAATAGGCTCACAACGCATGAATAATGCGCAGATGAAAATATCAGGAATACCTATAACGCCTAATCTGAGGCTAAGTCGACTTATGGAGCGACTGGTGAGAATGTGTCTCATAAACTGAGAGAAATTATTTCTCTACAAGTATATTTTTTCCAGGAAGGTGTCATCAAAGTATAATACAATTCTGGCAATTACACAATGCCTAAAAAATTCATATCATCATTTCGTATTAGATATCTTAAATTTATGATTTATGAAGAAAAAATCATCAAAGCACAGCGGTGAATAAACATCAATGAACCGCTATGTAGTGATACAATCATTATATTATTAAATTACAAATGTGTATCTATCATGATATAGAAAAGGAACTACTATAGAACTAGACATATCAAGAAGTCTAAGCCCTAATAGTTATGTGGAATCATGTGGGCATCTTGACAGAATGTCTGCCATCACATTATCTGATCCACGAATAGCTCGCACAGAGAAATGAAAAGGTTGAAGAGCAATTGCATATCGAGTAGACCTCGAGCTCTTCAAATTCTTACTCTGTATAGCAGTAAGAGCTTTTTGGTCGGTTTCTACTATGAAATGTGCGCCTAGAAGGAATCTCTGTAGTTTGAGGATCGACCAAACCATAGCTAATAGCTCACGGTCTAAAACCGAATAATTCCTTTCTGCCGCATTAAGTTTTCTGGAAATATACATTACAGGATGCAGAGTTCCAGAGTACTCTTGCATTAGTGCCGCTCCAATCCCAGTGGATGAAGCGTCACTACGAAGAACGAATGTCTTATCTTTAGTAGGTAGCACTAAAATAGGTGGTGTTGAAAACAATGTTTTAATCTTATCCAGAGAGCATTGGCATTCCTGAGACCAGTGGACCACATTAGGCGAACCTTTCTTTAGAAGTGTTGAAAGAGGTGCCATGATAGAGGATAGATTCTGAATGAATCTGCCATAAAATTGAATAAGACCTAACAGACTTCTCACCTGTTTTTTAGTCTTAGGGATTGAGATGTTAAGTATCTTACTAGTATTATGGTCCTCTGTCTTTAGGAAACCATGACCAACTCGGTGGCCTAGGAAAGAAATTTCGCTAAAACCAATATAGGCTTTAGAGGGTTTCGCTGTCAGGTTGTGCTCACGCAAAGTAGACAGCAATTCATCTAACCCTGAATAGTGATCTTCCCAAGTATCGCTGAAAAGACAGATGTCGTCTAGATATGCAATGACATCTGACCGATAAGATAGGATTCGGCGCATCATGCGTACGAATGTAGCTGGTGCGTTCATAAGACCGAAAGGCATAAAATTCCATTGGAACAAACCTCTAGGTGTTGAAAAAGCCGTGAGAGGTTTGGCGCGTTCAGATAAAGGAACTTGCCAATATCCTTTAGACAAATCAAGTTTAGTGAAAAAATGAGATTTGGAGAGTCGAGTAAGTAGCTCTTCCAGTAAAGGCATAGGTTCGGCATCGAACTTCGTTACTTGATTCAATTTTCGATAGTCAACGCAAAGACGTATGTTATTGTCTTTTTTACGAACAATAACCATCGGCGAAGAATATGCAGAGGTGGATGGTTTGATTATTTTCAAATCTATCATCTCATCCAACTCTTTCTCGACCTGTGCTTGAAAATGTATAGGTATAGGATAAGGTCTAACCCTAATAGGAATATGGTCAGTTAGAACAATGTCATGTTCAATGACATGCGTTTGTCCAGGGATGTCAGTGAGTACATCCTGAAATGTTTGCAACATAGTTGAAACTTGTCGCTGTTCTCCTAGAGACAAATCAGGAGAGACAGTAACGTTCTTCCATGATTCACTAGAATGAAGTGGGATCATTGGAAGAGGAAGATTTACATCTGAAAAACTTGTTTCCTCATCCTGTATTACGGACAGTGATGAGTAATGACCATGTGGTACTGGAGAATTGTCCGTTGCTTGGAAAATGGGTTGCAAATAATCCGGACGTTCATGGAATTCCGTAAGCATATTGATGTGGAAGGTTTTATGCTTCCCATCAATATCGACAATATAGTCGACATCGGAAATTTTCGATATTATATCGTACGGACCTTTCCAAGAAATAAGTAGTCTGTTTTCCCTACAAGGTAGTAATACAAATGCTTTGTCACCAGGACAAAGTTGTCGTAAGCATCTCTTCTTATTGGCAAATTGCCTTGCCTTCTGTTTTGCAAATTCAGAAGAAGAAGTTGCTAATTTGCATGCTTCGATAATCTTTTGTCTCAACGCGATGACATATTCGTAGGATGACTTTGTGTCATCGTCAATATTGTCAGATGTAATGAGATCGTGAAGCAACGACATAGGGCCACGCGGACGCGCGCCAAAGACGAGTTCAAAGGGAGAAAATCCTGTATGTTCATTAGGTACCTCTCTGTAAGCGAAGAGGGCCGCAGGTAAAACTCTGTCCCAGTCTTGAGGATGATCCTCAGTTATCTTCCCCAGTAAGTTTTTAAGTGTTCTATTAAGGCGTTCGACCATACCATTAGACATTGGATGGTAGATACTACTTAAAGATCTATCTATCTGCAGAGTAGACATTACTTGAGACATGGTATCTGATATTAGTTGGGTGCCATGGTCTGACAATATCTCTCCGGGGAACCCCAGACGAGAAAATATAAGCCAAAGAGCATCTGCAATATCAGCAGTAGTAATGCTCTTCAGAGGAATAGCCTCTGGCCAACGTGTGCACATATCAACACACGTCAAGATAAACTGATGTCCTCTGGCAGACTTGATCTTAAATGGACCAATTATGTCTATGGCCATTTTTTGGAACGGCCGAATAGGAATGTCCGCCGCCTGAATGGGTGCAGCATGCCGTGGACCTTTGGATTTAACTTCCTGACATACTTTACAAGATCGACAATAAATCCGTATGTCCTTGTTTACCAATGGCCAAAAGAAAGCCGCAAGGACTCTTGACTTAGTACGGGAAAAACCCATGTGTCCAGCACACTGAGAGTCGTGAGCGTGCTGCAAAATTTTAACTCTCAAATTCTTGGGAACCAGGATTTGAGAATGACTTGACGTAATGGAGTCTTGAACCATACGTACAAGTACGCCATTCTTCTTTGTAATCCACGATTTACGACTTGTGTCTTTATTCGGATCACCTTTAGTTGCAAGAATGAAGAATTTCTTCAAAGTGGGATCATCTTCTTGCTGTTTTATAAACGAGTCACGAGAAATTACCAAGGGATTATCTTGGTTATGCACTTCATTATCTTCAGTAGATGAAGTTTGAGGCATATTAAGAGCCTGAGCTCTAGTGACTACAGCGTTAGCAATCTGCATGTTTTGCCTTTCCCACGTGGAAATTCGTTGCGGAGTGCATTCTCTGACTCCGTGAATGCGACCGATGATGAGGTCAGCGATCGGATTCGGAAGAAGACATGCGTGTACATCTCCTGTAAAGAAAGGAGTAGCAATCCTAATGATAGCAGTAGAGTATTTCTCTAATGTGCCGCCAAATGTTACACATTTGACTACTTGTCCAGTGGCACGGGAAGGATCTACGAGTGACTGCCTAACACCAATTGTGGTGCATCCAGAATCAAATAGCACAGAGACTGGATTGTTATTCACTAAACCCTTATGTAAGACAAGAGAACCTCTTCCATCATGCGCGACTGATGCCGGAAGAGCAGGAAGAGGATGGCCACAGCTTAAAGTAGACACTGTAAAAAAAAAAAGGTAAAGGAACCCGTTACACGCCCATTGAGGCATATTGGGAATATGGTGTTAGGCCCATATTATCTTGACCGTCGGCACACGAGGGGTGATGTGGTCGGCATCACGCCGGCCGCCTTAACCTTCCCAGAGTAGCTCTGGTACCCATTTGGGGCTGGGTCGACCCAGGAGCCGTTTGTGGCCTAAAAATTTTTCCGCCTCATCTGGGGATCGAACCATAGACCACTGCGCTAGGAAGCCAGTGCACTAACCACTATGCTACCGCGGCACAGTAGACACTGTGGTTGGCTCAAATAACGTTTTGCATTGGGGGCACTGAGATGCTCTCCCAAAATCAAAAGCGGCACATGCCATATTACTAGCATCATTATTATCTTTACTCTGTTTATAGGCTTCATTGGACTCTTGTTGTGCAGAGTTTGCCTGAAAATGTGGTTTATGTCTTTTGTATTGAGATCTACCTCGGTTATTATCACCTCTGTAGTTATTGTTACCTCTATTGTAACCCCTATTTGGGTTTGAGTCATAGTTCCCTTGGTTACCATTATCATATTCATTATAATGAGTATCTCTGTAATTATGATCTTGTTGACTCCAAGACGGATAACCCTGATAGTTTCTATAATTACTTCCTCTACGGAAATTCCCATAATTATGACCACCCCTGTGTCGAGAGCTATCAGCTCGTCTCCAGTTCTTTGAAGAAGAACCCTGAAATGATTGGTTACCTTGGTTTTGATAACTATTATGGTTACCTTTTTTATCAAATCTGTTTTGAGGTCCCTGAAATCTGTGTGAATAATTGGGATTGTATGGTGTTGCTGAAGCAACTGGCATACTCTCCTTAATCTTAGTGTTGCCAAAAGTCACGTCGGGGTGTGCAGTGACATATTAGGAACAATATTCTTCCATTTCTTTTAGAGATTTGGGTTTACGCTCATGTATAAATTCAAGGAAAGGTTTGTTCACACATGACATAATCTTATCTCTGAGCAACAAATCCATAAGTCCTTCATACGTTTTTTTCTGTTTTGGAAAGCTCAATCCAACGATCAACTGTGAGACGTGCCTTTGCAGTGAATTCTGAGAATTCTACACCCGTCTCAGGCACCATCGTTTTAAATAAAAGGCGATAGCCTTCCTCACTTAGCTGATATTTTTTTTATCAAAGCCGCCCTAATGACATCATAATTATCCTTATCTGCTTCTCCTACAAGGCATAATCTAGTCAAATATTCACCTTTCAAGTTTTCTGATAATTGATTAGCGTATTGTGATTTATCCACATTATGTGTACGACAAGAACGTTCAAATCTATCCAGCCAGAATGTAATATCGTCACTGGACTGATTGAACGGTGGAACCTTAACCTTGTAAGTAGAAGGTTTACCATTACCACTAGATGCCTGATTAACATTACTCATACATGTCAATCTCAACTTCTCTAACTCAAATTCATGTTCTCTTATTGCTTTTTTCTCTTCAGCATCTAATCTTTTTTGTTCAGCCTCCCTGTCTAATCTTTTTTGTTCAGCTTCCCTGTCTAATCTTTTTTGTTCAGCTTCACTGTCTAATCTTTTTTGTTCAGCAGCAGCTTCTCTTTCTAATTTTTTTTGTTCAGCTTCCCTGTGTAATCTTTTTTGTTCAGCTTCACTGTCTAATCTTTTTTGTTCAGCTTCACTGTCTAATCTTTTTTGTTCAGCAGCAGCTTCTCTTTCTAATTTTTTTTTTGTTCAGCTTCAAATCTCCTTTCCTCCACCTGCATCTGCAATTTCTTTTGTTCAGCAGCAGCCTCAGCTTCTCTTTCTAATCTTTTCTCTTCAGCCATAGTTTTTCTTTCTTCTGCAGCTAATGCTTTGTCATATTGAGCAACAGTCCATTGTTCTAATTGTTGACCAGTCTTATCAAGGGCTTTCCCTTGTGTAATGAAGTATTCTAATGTAGACATGATGTCTAACAATAATACTAATCACCTGAACCACTAATAATACCACACGTTCTTAATGACTTGATTAATCAGTATACTATCCCAATATCTGTGGGTCACAAGCCTTAATAAGGTCTTGTATAATAGCAATAATAATCAGGTACTGGTTTATACCATAATCCAAGTGCAGTGCACAGGCAATTGTGTCTTATGAAATATACCTATATAAAACATATGTCAACCAACAGAATACATAAAGTACAAATAGGACTGACAATACAAGAACGTTTGCAGAAATCAAAATAAATCAAATAGGGAAATCAATGAAAATAATCACTGAATCTGCAAAGAATAACAACACAAATGACGTCACAATATATGAATATAAATTGTGAATAGAACTGAAAGATAGAAAAGGTTAGACCAACAAATTACAAACAAATCAAAACAAAACTAAAGAACAAAGAAATATTACAAAAATAACAATAATTACAGACTTCACAGCTAACACAAAAGCAACAGTTGTCGCAGCAAATTTTCAATCAAGAAAATTGCACCTATAGAAAACGCCCACAACGGACCCTCTATGACGTGGGATATTCTGTTGTGAGGACGCCGCCCAACCTTAAACACAACCCGCTGACATAGAAACTAACATACTATACAAACAAATAACATGTAAACATAAATATATATAAATTATGTGTATGATAGTATGTGTTGCAAAATAGGCTCAGTTTTACAGTAATGGCAAAGTTATTTTTATGAAAATAAACAAACTGCCACTTTATTCAATTAAACATTCTGGCCTTAAATATTAAAGTTCATATACAGAAAACAAGAAGATCCATCGATGAAAATAGGACTTCTTAGTTCACCAATACTGTCTTCCTGTTAATATTGACAAGAATTGATCCAACTGTTCTGTGAAACTCTGTAATGTCTAATGTAAAAATGTCAACAACGCTGACCTACATACTGCATTCACTTGACAGGTCACGTGACGAAGTGTTGACAAATAGCAAACCAATACTGCAAGTGTGTCGTATCAGCCACAGGAAACGGTCTGGTATCGGTAATCTGTTGACTTCTGAACTTCTGCGAGGTCAAACCCAGAAAGCTGGTCCACCAGTTGATAAAGTCGTTATTTTATTCCCGTTAATGATGTCCACCAAAAGATAATTATAAGTGGATGGAAGCAGACATCATCATCATCAGTTGATAAACTCTTAATACAAGACCCTTGCCCTGAGCAAGAGACATGCTGAGAAATCTGAAGCTCGCTCGAACATCACCAGAGTTAAATACTGTGTTGTTGTGTTGCTCGTGGTTCGAGTATGGAATGTCAACTTGACCTACGCAGTGGTGTGTAGACATAGATGGAGTGTATAATGTGCGAATGATAGGAAGAGTTCGTGGTGTTGACAAATGTTCTTTTCTCACACTCATGTATGGCTGGAAGTCATCGACACCAACGACTGTGTACCTTTACTAAAGTTTAATTGGACGTACACACTCGACAGCACAGATAGTGACAAATCACAGGTTGGCATAATACATCATGGTACAGTGGATAACTGGTCTTGCAATGTTATGTTACATGGGCACTCATGTAGAATAATATTATAATGGACTGTCAGTAGCCAAGCACTCAGTATTGCCCATATATATATATATATATATATATATATATATATATATATATATATATATATATATATATATATATCAACTGAGTTTACTGACAAAGCACGTCAGATTATAAACAATATCCAAGATGGCTTCTACCTAATCTCGTCTAGCGAAGATTCTTTAACATAAGGTTCAGCACAGTTTTTTCATATAATAATATTGAACCGCTAGCAATGGGTTCTCATGTGTAGCAGTGATCTCTGGACTAATCAAGCGATAATACGGGCATCCCTTTTCTCTTCTTGAAAGTCACTACATGTTTGGTTCCAAGATGGCTTCACTCGTGAGCTGTCACTCACGTTTGGATACAGATAATGAATCTGTCCTAAAGTTAGTCATTCATTAAATCTTTCATTGCTCTGTAGATTTGATCATGAACAATTGACTGCATTCTACAGGATATAGTGCTGCTAGGAATCGAAGTCGTTTTCATCGAGTCAAATATATTCTCTTAGACATTCAAATCGTACCTATCGAAAATGGTGGCTTCGTACGAGAGTTCATAAGAGTGTCTATTATTACCTTGGTATCAGAAATATGATTCTGCCATTCCTTGGCAATACGAATAAACACTGGGGTAAAGCATACACGATAGGTCTAGACGACTATCACTTTCCCCACAAATACTGAGATCACTTTTTCCCCGGCGACAAGCCGACATAGAAAACACAGTCCCTATCGGGACGAAGCCAAATCACACCACACTCTAGCGACACATCCGCCGAATAGCCTTTGACCTCTCTAGAGACAACAGAACATATAGTTCGACTTAGATATGTAAAGATATACAGATATAAGACAGACTCGTCCTACTCAGACAAACAATACACATAAATTCAGGCCATAGATATTCTGAAGCAAGAACAATCTATTACTACCCAAACGAAGAATAAATCGCAGAAAACTGGACTCATCCGCGGAGTTCGATCGAAAGAGCAGACACAACTTTCAAGGGAAGTAACTCAATAATGACTTTTCCTTAAGCACTATTTTGTTTACAAAATATTTGCGAACATAACAAGTATACCAATGTATAATATTGTAAGATATCAAAGACTGCACGTAACAGATAGCTCTCTATATCATCGTCTTTCTCAACAAAATGATCTAAATGAAAATTCATAGCTGAGGTTGAGGCTCCCTGGCTAGCAGTGGCATCAGAGGCAAAGGGACTGGCACCATTTTCAGGAGCATGGCCCTGAAACTCAAACTCCCTTAGTCGTAACTCATGTTCCCTTTGTAATCTCTTCTCCTCCTTTTCTGCTTCCCTTTCTGCAGCTAATCTCTTTTCTTCTCTTTCTGCAGCTAATTTCTTCTCCTCCCTTTCTGCTTCCCTTTCTGCAGCTAATCTTTTGTCTTCTCTTTCTGCAGTCAATCTTCTTTCTTCTGCTTCCAATTTCTTAGCCTCAGCCTCAATTTGCAACCTCTTAGCCTCAGCCTCAATCTGCAACCTCTTAATCTCTTTTTCAGCTTCTATTCTCTTATCTTCGGCCAATCTTTCAGATTCTAATTTTCTTTCGGCCTCTTTTTCTAATCTTCTTTCTTCCCGTTCAATATATTTGTCACATTCAGCAGTGACATAAGAAATCATAATTTGTCCGTCCATTCCTAACTCTTTCGCAGTCTGTACAGCAGCAGATCGAAATTTTGCCAGGTCGGCCATTGTCTAACAGATAAATGTCTAAACAATTTTATCTATGACTAATTAACTCAAGACAACACAGGCACTGTGAGCTCAACCTTATTTATTTTCACCCAAGGATACCTTTTAATTCTTATTATTCCCTGAAGTGAGTTACCCCCAATATTTGTAATAGGGAAAGATTCAAAATCCCGAGGGCGAGACACCAATATATGTGGTAAAGTGGGATGTTATAAATATTTATAGGGGACTTAGTGTACTGACTGAGATCAGCTGTGAAGGTATCTATATCTAATAAGAGTAGTGTATTATAGATAACCTTACTTACTGCCACATATGCATACCTCAGTCAGAATTATTCTGGAATAGTGTGATGACTACGTTATATGTCTAGGGTATGTGTATGATGAAGTGTAAGTCATAACAACAACAGACAGATAAACAATTTAATTTATTCCACCACACTTGACAACACTGTGACACTCACATACATATAACACTCTAAGAGGATATCTTAAAGGAGTCACTGATAACTTTTCAAATAACAATATGTATTCAGTGCTGTCATGAATGTATATGTGTCCTGATTCAAATACAAAGGGAACCAGGAATCACAATCAATTTTAATTACAAGTTATATGTACAGAATTTATTAATATGATTCTTATAGTGACATATATTATTAATGGTATCCTATGTGTGTCAGTTGTGTAGTGGTAATATGAGGTAATACTGGTTTTGTTTTGTTCAAGCTCTGTTGGTATTTGTCATCATGACTTCAATAGTTTGTTTCTATTGGAACCAGTATTGGAGATGTTCTCAGTTCCTGGTATTAAAACAATTAAATTCCCCTCTTAATTTTAGTTTAAAATGTCATTTTAAGATGGGGTACATAATGTTGAGCTCCATGGCCACACTCTCTTATCTTGCGTGATGACTGCAGTAAAAGACTCCTCTGCTCGATAACTGTAATGAGTTCTGGAGCCACCCCACTGGTTGCTATATGGACCAAGGAGTATGCTGTCCACTTCTGGCTTCAGCAAAGCTCTGACCAGGTGCTGCTCAATAACTTTAAGACCACGGTCCCTGAAACAAGAAGGTTGTACCTTCTACGTCAGAACTAATTTATACTCCATTTCTACACTGAGCACAATACATCACAAACATTGAGTTCAGAGCGTTAGGCCAACTGTCAGCTTCATCTGAAATACTTTATACCAGTATTTCCCTCCCTAATGGTTACTACGCCTCTGCAATTCCAGCATTATTTCTTTCTAGTTAATAATCTAGGTGTCAGTGTACTGTTTGGCCATTCCATGCAGTTTTACTTTCCTCCGACACCTTCTGTTCAGGCTGGAGCACTATAGGCTTTACATCATGTTCGCTACTGAACCACACATATATACAGACATAAATTATCAATTTACATTCAATTTTCATTAAAAGATATTGAATATTTCAAGCTTACCACAATTCATGGAAATAATAATAAACAGTTTCGTTGACTGGCAATGAATATAGCACAACTCCGATCTGCCGATGTCCCAGGCTTTATTTTATAAAAAATATACACTGGTGCTCAACGCACTGCTTCTTAGTAGGTTTATTACAAGATGTGGCAATGAACAGACGCTCTGAATTGTGTATATTCGCAGCTCTACCCAATCACACCACGTCTACACATCTTTTCAAAAAAGTACCCCTTTCTCACGTTTCCCCTGACAACACAAGATAGTATTTATAGTCCGACCAATCGTGTTTAGTCTTTCATTTGTTGCGCTCCAATCACATAGGAGTTAACATGGTAGGCTATTTCCGTAACGTAATGTTTTTTCAAACACGTTATAAAAAAATTTTATGAGCAGAAATGATTTCATGTTGTCAGGCACCCCCACTATTTTATTTTGGCCATAACTTGGTAATTCCTAGACTATTTGCGTAACGTTTTACATATTCTTTGTCAGCAAACCCTAAGGAATCCAAATATCTCAATTTAAGGGAGCTAGGTGGCTGCGTTCAAAATGTGCATTTTCTACCACCTCCTGTTCACTTCAATCCCCATGTGGTGTCTGGGTACTGTCATGTTTTCAAACGTAAACCCATCTAATGTCATCTTTCCTAATAAGCGTTTTTCAGGATTTTAAAACCTAACTCTGGTATGGGTAGTGAATTTTATCACTGTCGATTTGAAATAAAGTTAGTGCATGTGGCCTTACACGCGTGATGGCAGCAATTGTGTATCGCGCGACGCGTGTTTAGTGTTGCACGTGTCCTTGCTTTCTGCCTCTCCCTTCTCTCTATCCTTTTGTCCATCTGTCTTTTAGTTACGCCATGTATAAAATGGAATGAATGAAATATTAAATTTAGGTCATTGATCAGCTTGCGTATCTCAAGGTTTTTCCAAGAAATACAGTACACGTTTCATTGAAGAAAGCGGGTAATAATACAGTAGGCTTTTACTATCAACGTGAAAGCGTTACAATTTGCAGACGAAGTAGAAAACAAGGGGAATTTCGAGTACAGTCATTGTGACAGCACTGTTCTTTACCATTCTTCTTTCCTTTTATTAAATTTATTTGTTAGGCTTTGCATTTACGTTTTAATTTATATATGGGGATTAGAATAATTCACGACACCGTTCACACCTCAAGAACTCAGCCGAAAACCGCCGTGTCCGGTGAAAATGTAGACGGTAAGTCTCATTAGGTGGCAGTTTCCACACTTCACCGAGCAACTTAGCCGTAAAACTACTTGTCAGATGGAAATACCAGACAATATGTCTCCTCATCATGTCTGACAGAGTGAATTATCACACGTTTATGTCGAGAATCTAGCCCAAGAGCCCCGTGTCATGAGAGAAGAATAGACACCTGTCTGCTTTCTGTGTCTGACCAGATGAATATTCACAGTTTCTCGTCTGACTGACATCTACGTAATAGAATGCGTATCAGTATGAGAAAGAAAAACGGTAAAGTGAGAATGGGAAAGAAAATATTTTTCGCAAACGAACGAATGCGAAAAATACAGGAAAAGGGTAAAGAGTGATAATAAAATAGAGGACACGGGTAGAAAAAAAGAAGAGAATATAGAAAATTTATTGATCATAAACTCTCTGTGACAGGTCTTTATATGCATTCGTAAGAAAGTGAAACAGTGGCTATAAAGAATGCGAGTGGGTAACTTAATAAATGAACATAGTACGAACTAGTCTAAGATTTTGCGAACACTTTTTTCTACGATTCGCCTTCTCGGCCCCCAGTAGTAAAACTACGGACTGCATCCTGAAATGCTCCTTGTCATCAGGTCACATTGTTGTTCCGCTTTGTCGAACAACATCAATGACAAAATTATGTGCACCATTATAACGTTGGAAATGGGTTGGTCGCGTCCTCAGAATAGACCCAGACGCTTTCATAGGACTGTCATGCTATGAAACCCAGAAGGAAGGCGAAAAGAAGGCCCCACCAAAAACAATTCAGCACAGAACTGTGCAAGCCGAGATGACAAGCACGGAGCAGAACTGGGGTACCGTATGAAAGAAGGACGGCCACAGACCGAGCGATGTTAAGACAGTTTGTTACTGTCCTACGAGACACCACAAGACGTGATGGCACTGATGATCCAAGAATCCAAGCATACCAGATGAGTTCTCTGTTACTGGTATGGATAAATGGCGTAGACAAGGCATCCGCCAACCTTACGATGTGAAGGCCCCGGATACAACGGTCATAATAATTATAGTGAAAAGGGCCGACGATTATCGAGTCATGTTCGGGCTTTCAACTAGGTCAGGGGTCGGCAACCTACGGCTCGCGGCCCTCGGCTACTTAAACACTTAGTGTCCGTGCACTAAAACCACCTTTTGACATACATTTTTCGTGGACCAAACTTTTGGGTGTGGGGGCAGGGGTACTTTTAAGATTTTGTCATATTTTTATTATTTTAAAGACAAGAGAAATGCTTTCCGTTATGTCTATTTTTGGATTCATAACCGATTACAGAATTTTCGATTACGAAACAAACAAGTTTTTTCACGAGATGTCCGCCGCGCACCCAAGCGACGCAAACTGTAACAACCATTTTAGCAGTTGAAACTGTCCTAGTGTACATGTTTGCTGGCATAAAAAATTTCTTCTGATAACGAATTACCGTGAAAATTGGATTAATTTTTTTTTTAAAAGGTAAGTTTTCAACACATGTTTCTCCTTTAATTATGCTATCGATGTGGTTTTTAAAGATATTGACGCATATCTTCATCCAATTTCCTATTTAAATTATATAAATTGACCAAATCTAGGTCAGGTCAATTTATATATCAATACCCTTTAGCTCCCCGAGGAGCATAGGCCTTCAACAACACAAGCCAAGTCTTCCTGTCCGGTGCCATCCGCTCAAGTTCTTTCCATGTTTTCCTCATAATTTTCACCTCTGTATCCAGTTCTCTTCTCCATGTGTGTTTTAGTCTACCTCTGCCTCTCTTTCCCTGTGGATTTCAGAACAAGGACTGCCTTGTAATGCTATCAACAGGTCTCCTCAATGTGTGTCCTATCCATCGCCAGCGTCTTCATCTCAACTCTCGTTCCACTGGCACTTGTCTGGTACTTGTTATCAATTCCACATTTGTGACTTTGTCATACCATTTCAGTCCTTCTATTCTACGCAAGCACCGGTTTATATAAGTCTGTAACTTTGTGAATGTTGTTTTTGTTGCTCTCCATGTCTCAGAGCTATACATTAGGACTGACTTGAGTTGAAGATTCTTATTTTCGTGTTGGACTTGATTTCGCTTGTTTTCCATATGTTTCCACATGCAATAAAAGCTCCTATTGCTTTTTGTATTCTTATTTTGATTTCATTGTCTGTCCCTCCAGCTCTGTTTACCCGACAGCTATGTTCAGCTGAAGAAATTTGTATTTGGGCTTCTTTCAATTTTTGAATCAACATATTTTTGTGAACAATTATTTTCCAACATGAATTATTTCAAAAGCAAATTAAGAAGCCAATTGAATGACGTGAGTCTCCAGTCATGCTTGAAAATGAAAACAACAGATAAGTCACCAAATATTGACCAACTTTGCAAGGAAATCCAACAGCAAAAGTCTCATTAAATTTGCTTACTTATCATTTGTATATTTTATTTTATTATTATGTTACATCTTATCTGAATATTTGTTACTGAAAAAATTGTATTACTTATTGTGCAGTATAATGGCATTTGAAAAATTATGTTTATTATTGAATCAACATATTTTTGTGAACAATTATTTTCCAACATGAATTATTTCAAAAGCAAATTAAGAAGCCAATTGAATGACGTGAGTCTCCAGTCATGCTTGAAAATGAAAACAACAGATAAGTCACCAAATATTGACCAACTTTGCAAGGAAATCCAACAGCAAAAGTCTCATTAAATTTGCTTACTTATCATTTGTATATTTTATTTTATTATTATGTTACATCTTATCTGAATATTTGTTACTGAAACAATTGTATTACTTATTGTGCAGTATAATGGCATTTGAAAAATTATGTTTATTATTTCAATTATATATATTTATAAAATTGAATGAGTGATACCGTGTGATTTTTTTTTTTTTCATGCGGCTCTTCAGTTTTTTTTAAAATGGAGACAATATTAAATATTTAGCTCTTTGTCATGGAGAGGTTGGCGACCCCTGAACTAGGTTATAAGCGCTACCCATGACACTGATTTGTAAATTAATGTATGCATCTTGCTACTCAATGTAATGTTCGTCAGTCCTATTCTTTTACTAACTACTTTTCAACATCTAGCACGATGGAGTAATATAATCATTCCGCTTGTCGCATTCGAATCCAAATCCGAGGGATTTTAGGATTCTAAATTCGATTTCGAAGGATCGGATTTTATTTTGGCACCGCCACATCTCTAGTAATAAATCTTGTGAAGAAAAGTCTGGCACTATTGGCAATTTTCCTCCGTTATTTTCCAAAGAAGAGCGTCCGATTGACAGAGTGGTTAGAGCGCTGGTCTCTCGCGGCATAGGGTCAGGGTTCGATTCACGGCGTCGACACGCTCAAGCCAACCCAGCTGTTAATGGGTACCTGACTTTACTCTTGAGTTAGGGACGGAAAAAGGTAGCGAGGAAGGGAACTGGTCACCCCACCTCTCGATGCGGACCTAGTATAGTGAAGTCTCTAACATTTCACTCCCCTACATCAGTACCTGCTGTGGGATTCCCTTACTTTCCACAGGTCTGGTTGTTCTCATTGGGAAAACCGATCAAGAGATAATACACATGCAGACGATACTAACGAATAAAGCTTATTTACGGAAATAATTAACGTCCGTCTATGGGATATTAATATCGCGTATTGTTATTTATCCGATAATTATTTAGTGTATACAATGCTGAAAACCTCTTTACATCCAAACGTTGTCTTAATGATGAAACAGGATGTTTTGAGTTCATAAGTGGTTTGGTATTGCACAGCAGTATGCAGCAATAGAGAATGCAGTCAGCGACCCATAGCTTAAATGCTTGCGTCAGGGTCAGCGAAAAAGAGCTGACCAAGACCCTACTCCACCTCCATGTGGTGGTCCTGGAAACAGGCTGCATCACTGCAGTCTGGCTGAGAGAATAGGGATCGAAGAGGGAAGGCAAACCCAGTCCCCAAAAATGCCGTGCTGAAGTCGGATGTGTCGGCCGAAAGGCGCAGATATCGCAGCTCCGCTGTAAACAGACACAACGCAACCAACGTCCTTTTCAGGACGAACGAGGAAGAAGAAGAAGAAGACTGCCTCAGAAGTGGGCATCTCAATTAAGCCATCTATTAAATACCGAGATACGAAACAGAAATCTTGGTTCATGCACCCGCTCAATACGAGATTTTAAAAAAAATAAAAATTAGTTCACTTAATTGCTGAATTCGAAATCTAAAATGTAAATCTTAGTTCAACTACGGTGTGACAGAATAGAGCGGCCCCTATCGATCTTTGTTTCACTCCAGCAGTATCGGTACATTTGTGAAAACTGATTTTTATTATGTGCTTTCAATTGTCGCACTTTTCTTTCTTTCTTTCTTCGTTATTTTTCTGCTAAGTAGCAGATATTTGAGTATTGTCGAATTGCTTGACACCCGCTTTAGGTGATATTTATCACATTTGCTTGACGCTACCCAGATTTGCTGAGATAATTACTCTCAGTCGCAAGGGAGCGGCACCGCTTGGCTAAGATTAGCACAATATCTCGTGTACGCGGCGGAAACTTATGACATAAGCGTTTCCTGTCCTACTTGTTATGACAAGAGTACTTTCTGATAAAGTAATGATGGTTCCATTTTGAACACGCTGTTGTATGAGTTTACCGATCTGTCTGCAAGTTTGTACACAAGGGCATCGGACATCTTATTACCATATATGGGAGAGTTGACCTCTGCCATACGTTCAAAATTATCCGATGTCGGAATATTTTTAAATTACCCCATAACCCGCCTGTTTGAATATGATTGGAGTTTATTTTATAGCTCATAAAAAACGAAGGCGTGGGAAGGCAGGGAATATAATCTGAGCATTTTCTCAAGCCATTTCACTTGAGAAATCGCTCGCCAAGACACCAGACTGCTGCAGTGAAGAATTTGAATTCAGAATTCCTTCTTAAAATACCGGACACCTCTTATTGGAGTATTTATCAGGACTTACAACATAGCCCAGGAAATCTCTAACATTTTAAATAAGGAAACCGGGACTGAGGAAACTGAAGGACCACACACGAAGTCAGAGAGGGAACTTATTAAATTAAAGACACCCCAGACGCGTGTAAGAGGCAGATTCAAGTCTCTTTTATTCATCTAAGCAAAATGTCTGTGAGCCAGGATTGGCTTATTGGTGGTACCAGCAGAAAGTACTATCTCTGGAACACGAAGGGAACAGTGGCCTAAGCTTTAAGACGAAGGACCCACGTGGTAGACTCTCCTTGACATTTCTGGGAAACGAGCTACCCCCGACAACCTTGATCAGAGACGAGCGTGAGCAGAGTGAAAAGAACCAAACCATAAGAAGGAGCAGAACTATTATTGGCAGCTAAGTTCAAATTTATGCTGCACTTGAACTTCTTGTAACACTTCACCAACAGAGTGAAAAGAGCCAACCCATAAGAAGGAGCAGAACCGTCATTGGCAGCTAAGTTCAAATGTATGCTGCCATTTAAACTTCTTGTAACACTTCACCATCCTTAAAGACCATGACGCTAACTTTTCTTGATCCATAACTATTCAAATTGTTTTCCAACTGTTAAAACTTAAAGTGGTTATTAAATTTTGTTTTTTGTAATGTTACAAATTTAACTTCGATTTAATCATTTTAAGGTTACTGCATGTTTGTCTCAGTCCATTTACTATACGCACTCTAAACAGAGCTATACTAAAATAATAGAATTCCACTGAGTAAATCAGGGGTGGGGGCTTAAACGAGCTGAAAGTAATAAGTGCTTAAATACTTCACAAAAGCGTCGGCAGAATTACAGAGTTAACATACTCAGCCAAAGCAGTATTGTTCTCGCTTATTCTGAATGTCTTGTGAAGACTCCCTTTGTAATAGAAGTGTCATCACCCTTCTACCTACATCTCTGCCAAGAGTAATCTTGTGCGAAGGTAGATACCTTTGAAGCCCATATTAGATACTCTTGAGTTTTGGCCACTGTTGGACCACTACTGCAAAGCAGGGGAGGCAATACCGTCACATACGGTATTTATAAAAACAGGAAAAGGTAGTGCCAAAGCAGATACTGCCGTACGGGGAGTGAAGTGTTAGAGACTTCAACTATACTAGGTCTAGCTTCGAGAGGTAGGATGACCAGTTGCCTTCTTCGCAGCCTTTGCCTTCTTTAACTCAAAAGCGCAGTCTGGTACCAATTTACAACTGGTTACGCTGCAGCGTGACCCCCACCGTGTATCGAACCCCGAGATGATAATTCCCTAACCACTCTGCCAATTGGTCGTTTTCCGATAATCTACTCTCTTAAAAAACATACAAATGTACTACTTGGTTTCGCTCGTTGCTAAAGGCGAGATGAAATGTAGGCCCATGTTTCAAAACAGCTTTGATATGTCCCAACCAACACGACCATCAATGTCCTTCGGCTTCGTAAGGAGAAGAGGCCTTCAACAAACTCAGACAACGTCCCCTGCCCCGGTGTGACGTCAGTACCATGTCTTCCACAAACCTTTCACTCGTGTCTCCAGCTCTCTTCTCCGTATGTTGTCGGTCTCCCTTCTACGACCTCTTCCACCCCGTGGATTCCAACAAAAAGACTGTTTTGTATTGCTACCCTAACTCACGTACAGCTGGGTAAACTTGAAGCGTGACGCGTTAACTCCGACTCGCTAGCGGCAGCGGCCCCCCCCCCCCCCACCACACACACACCGAAAATGCGCTAACAGAACAGCGTAAGACCAGGGGATTGCTCTATGTATGTCAATAATATACATACATACACAGACACACATTAAAAAAAAATATATATATATATATATATATATATATATATAAATATATATATCTATATATATATATATCTATATATATATATATATATATATATATATATATATATATATATATATATACAGTAGAACTCCATTTATCCGAACCCCAATTATCCGAACATCCAGTTATCCGAACACTTTTTCGAGAAAAAAAAATCAGGCGCCACCAGTCATGTTAGACTACATTTTTGAATCTTTTGATGCTGCAAGCTTCAAATGTGTGCGAACAATTTGTAGAGGATGGAATGGGCTAATGGTCGGTCGCTTACGTACAGGAAGCCAGTTAGATCATAAAGTCAGTTAATATCTGGTTTACCAATCTAGTGTACGTGTGCGTTCTAGGTAGAACACTGGCTAAACAGACAGTTCAACTTAAAATAATTGTGTCTGCTACTACAGCAGAATAATTTTGGTGTGCAAGTATTTCTCTGTGCGATATGGCATCTTCCAGAAGGCCTAAAGCATATAAGAGGAACCGCAATGTTTTGTCAATTGAAACGAAAACAGAAATTATCAAGAGACTAGGAAAAGGTGAAACTGTGTCTTCACTTGCGAGGATTTTCAATGTTGGGAAAGCTACCGTCTCTGACATCAAAAGTAACAAGGATAAAATTATGAGTTTTGCATCGAAATTGGATAGTGAAAATGGGTCGAAGAAACGTAAACCATGAGACATGCGAAAGATTTGAAATTGGAAGAGGCTTTGTATATATGGTTTGTGCAAAGAAGAAGCAAAGGGGAAACTATCTCTGGTTCTCTATTGTGTGAAAAGGCACTTCAGTTCAACAATCAACTTGACTGTCCTCCTGACTTTAAGGCTAGCCAGGGATGGTTAAGAAACTTTAAATCTCGTCATGGCATACGAGAATTGGAGATCCAAGGGGAATCCTTATCTAGCGATGCAACTGCCGCTGAAAATTTTAAAGAAACATTCTTGGCTTTTTTGGAAGAAGAATGTTATTCACTCGATGATGTGTATAATGCCGATGAGACTGGCTTATGCTGGAAATCATTGCCTCAAAAATCACTTGCATCTCAGCGCGAAGCAGCTTCCCCTGTGTTTAAAAAGTGCAAAGAGAGAGTAACAATTTTGGTAGCCGTTAATGCCAGTGGAAGTCATCGTTTACCGGTGCTAATGATCGGTAAAGCCAAAAAAACCACGTTGTCTAAAGAATGTGACATGTCTCCCATTGTGCTACAAAGCACAGAAGAGTGCTTGGATGAATAGTGAAATATTTCTTGATTGGTATACAAATCAGTTCATCCCAAATGTGAAGAGGTTGAGAGAACAAGAAAAGAAAACTGGAAAAGTAATTCTTCTACTGGACAATGCACCATCTCATCCAGAGACGGATACATTGAATGCAGTTGATGCAAATTTTAAAGTAATTTTTCTGCCTCCCAATGTAACAGCACTGATTCAACCAATGGATCAGGGTGTTATAGCAAAGCTTAAAAAGATGTACAAGAAGGAAGTCCTGCGTCGTTTATTGTTGGCTGAAGATGAAGAAAGTTTGGTGGCGTTTTCCAAAAAGCTTAATCTCAAAGACTGCTGATATATGTTAGCTGATGCTTGGACCACCCTGTCACAAGATAATCTCAACAAGGCTTGGAATAGATTGCTTGGGAAAAAAGGAGGAAATGAAACTACTGTAGTGGACACAAATGATGATTGTATAAATGATGTTATGGAACTGTCTCAAGCAATGCCCAGATTTTCGGCCTGTGACAAAGATGATGCACACATGTGGCTAGAAGATGATAATGATTCTGGTTTTCAGTTTTTGAATGACGAAGAAATTTTGTCTTTTGTGCAAGAAGAAAACCAAATACATGTAGTGACCGATGATGAAGACACCTCAGAAGTACATGATGTACTTGTAGATTATGAAGAAAACCCAAAACGTCGATCAAGTCCTGAAGAGGCCTTTATAGCACTAAAAACAGCGATGGCTTGGTACGAGCAAGAAGATGACAGCTGTCCTACACAGCTTCTGCTGTTGAAGAGAATGCGGGACTTAGCAGCCAAAAGGAGACTATCCAGTTTGGTGCAAAAGAGGATTCCTCATTATTTTAAATAGTGGGTTACATCTGTGCAAGTGCATGTATACGTAAGTTGCGCCTGGTTTTTTAATCGTTTGTAATGTTATTTTGAAAACATTTCTCTTTCTTAAAAAAAATAATTAATACAAGTAGTACATGCACTGCAGTGTAATGAAAGATTTTGGTGATACAGTGATCTAATACAGTGTGGGTATTATTATTACAGTACAAGTAAATATGTTTTATAGTGTAATTTCCTTGTGATGGTTAATTATTTTTAGATATATGTGTACATGTACTCGATACATTATCTGTACGATTAGACACACTAATCACAGGAGGTTTAAAAAATAGAAGATGACAGCCATAATCAAACAGGCCTTAATTCTTTCGTTATGTGCTCGTAGAAGCGATTAGAAACTGTAACTAATTTTCCGCATCAGAAGTATTGAAAAGTTGGCAGTCAATTATCCGAACATTTGATTATCCGAACGATGCTCCGTCCAATGGGGTTAGGATAAATGGAGTTCTACTGTATATATATATATCTATATATATATATATATATATATATATATATATATATATATATATATATATATATATATATATATATATATATATATAAACACATACATGTACTTACACACACAAATACACTTCAGCACTACTGTTTCAGTCACCTAATCCCCTCAGATTTATTTCCGACACACACCCTATCTTTTTTCCCCCACGGGGCAACTCAACTTTGTGTTGCACTTTGTCCTCGGCTAAACCTGTCAAACTGCGTCGTTTTTTTCTACTGTCAAGACACAGGAGGTTTTACAAAATAAAAAAAAACCCAACAACCCCGCGGAGTCAGCCATAATCCAAACAGGCCTGTGATTTTCGTTATGTCGCTCGTATATAGAACGATTAGAAACTGTTTTAGCTTAACTAATTTTCCGCACACATCTATTTTTAAACCTGACGAAAGTTAACTTTTGTGCAGCGTACAAGCATTTCACGATGGGGTGTCACATCACACGATCGTGAACAAGTAATTATAAACAAATCCGGCTGCGTTTATTTTTTCTATTTAAGTGCCTGTGTCATATTAAGGTATGCTGTTTACGTTACGATCACAAGGCCTTCGCCAGGGACAAGAGAACGAAAATAGAAAAGAAAAAAGCGAGAATCAAGTAAAATACATAAACAGTACACGAGAATGATATTATTTACTTAATAGGTCGTTCCTCTTCTACCCTAGGGTGTAGAGGTTTGACAGAGAGAGCGCCATACTTTCCTATCGGCTGTCTTCTTCCTAGCCTTGTTCCAATCTAGTCATCGGTCCTTCAGAGATTGTCTAATTGTTGTCCTGCCAGCGAACTCTGGGTCGTCCTGGAGGTCTGGATCCCTAGCTCTTGATTTCCCATATTTGTCGTGGTAGCCGATCTTCACCCATTCCGCGGACATGGCCAAACCATCATAACTGGGGACTGTTTCACTCGGGTCTGCAGGGGCATGAAGTATCGTCATGAGAATTATACCACCCGTAAATTGGCGCACGTGCCGGTGTCACTCATGAGCTACCAAGGCTAGTGCCCTGTATTTCTATATAGAGTGACGTCAACTGAGTCAGAATCGAAAACGAGGCTGAACGACGTGGACGCCATTTTTTGGCGACAATAGCAGGGTTAGTAGAGGGAATAAGCGTCGAGTAAGATTTTTTTTTTTTAATTAATGAAGAAAAATATCCCGTTCAACCTCTGATGGGTTATAATTAGGATATATATTGTTTTCAATTCCAAATAATATGAACAACTGCCGATGAGAAAGTGGCATCACATTTGTCAAATCACTGTAAATAGGGACAATCACAATTATGCTAATACGTTAAATAAATAAGCAAAAAAAAAAAAAAAAAAAAAAAAATCAAGAAGAAACTGAACAAGAATTATATTAAAATGGAGGGGTGTAAAGGCCTGGTGGTTCCAGTTATATAACTGACTTTAACAGATATTTAATTGACTTTCATCTGTTAAAAGTCATATGCATTGTAAGAACAGGATCAGACCTTCACATTCCCAGACACTAATATTAACATTTGTTCGTGATAAATATTGTTTGACTATATTATGCAGTTCCCCAGGTCTGTCTATTCTTAACACCTCTTCTATATTTATAAGATATATATATATATATATATATATATATATATATATATATATATATATATATATATATATATATATATATATATATATATATATATATATATATATATATATATATATAATATCCTATATAATTTTAAATTATGTAATATAAGTTATATAATTTTATAATTATATAATTTAAATATATAAAATATAATGATATCATGTAATAAAATTTTATATTTTTATTATTTTAGTAATATTTTTTAACTGTAATAAAATTATATAACACTATATAATAAATTATATAATATTATTATTATATAATAATAAAAATTATATATATATATATATATATATATATATATATATATATATATATATATATATATATATATATATATATATATATATATCATCTCAGCCCGTAACCCGTCATGGGTCGTAGGGGTGCCATGGTGGAAGCATCAGCAGACAGGGTCCTCCACTGCTCTCTATCCTCAGCAATGCGTACAAGTGTGGAAAAACCGTGTCCTGCCCATTCTTTGATGTTATCAGCCCAGGATTTTCTCTGCCTTCCTCTTCTCCGTTTACCTTCGACTGTTTCCTGAAGGATCGTTTTCGAAAGGGAGTCATGACGAGTTACATGCCCAAACCAGGCAAGCTTTCGACGTTTCACTACTGACAAAAGTGGTTCTTGGTGACCTGCATAGGTGTTTATCTTCTCTCTAACATAGACATTTGTTTTGTGCTCTTTATAGCACATGCGCAAAATTCTTCTATAACATTTATGCTCGAAAGCCTGAATCCTTCGCTCCGTATCTGCAGTGAGTGTCCAGCCCTCACACCCATACAAGAGAATAGATAATACAAGTGATTTGTATAATTTGATCTTCACAGGAAAACTGATGTTACTTTTCCAGATCACATTCAACCTTGTCATGGCAGCTGAGGCCATCTCAAGTCTTGTCTTGATTTCTTTAATTGATCTTCCATCACTACATATAGTGGACCCGAGATATTTAAAGGTGTTAACTTCTTCTAACGTTTGCCCATTTAACGTAATGTTGGTCGGAACATGTTTCTTATGGCTATTCACCAATATCTTGCTTTTTTCTATATTAATTTCCATCCCATACGTTCTTGTTACTTTTTCCAGTCTAGAGGTAAGGTCTTGAAGTTCTGATTCTGATCCAGCTATCAGATCAATATCATCAGCAAAACGTAGGTTGCACAGAGGTCGGCCTCCAATCGATATGGTTGATTTATAATCGTAGAGAGCCTCCTGCATAATATGTTCTAGATATATATTAAAGAGCACTGGTGACAGGATACATCCTTGGCGAACTCCTACAGTTGTTTTGAAAAATTCTCCAATGTCGTTGCTTACAAAAACAGCACTGCTTGCGTCCTTGTATAGTGCTTCAATGATATCTATGATGTTGGTATCAAAATTGAATTTTCTCATTACTTGCCATAAGCCCTCATGCCAGACTCGATCGAAGGCTTTTGTGAAATCGATGAAGTTATGGTATAAATCGTGTTGATGTTGGAGATGTTTTTCGATAAGTAATCTAATATTGAAGATTTGTTCTGAGGTACTTCTTTTTGGTCTAAAGCCAGCCTGTTCCTCTGACAAGATTTCTTCTGATTTCTGTTTTATTCTGTTCAAAAGTATCCTTAACATTACCTTACTTGGATGACTAATAAGGCTAATGGTTCTGTAGTTCTTGCACATTTTTAGATTTCCTTTCTTTGGAAGCGGTATTACTAATGACTGCGTCCATTCTTTTGGCCATTTTTTTGTACTCCATATCTTCTGGCAAATTGTTGTCATGATTTTTACTATATCTGGTCCTCCATATTTCAAGAGCTCTGCTGGTATATTATCCACACCCGGTGACTTCCCTCCTTTCATCGAACATATAGCCTCTTCCACTTCTTCCCGTAATATTGCTGCATTTCCGAGTTCCCTGTTTTCGCACTTAATGTTGTTTAATATGCCTAAGTCAGTGTCAAGTTTACAGTTATATAATTCTTTACAATATTCTGTCCACCTTCTCGTTACAGCTGTTTTTTTCATTGAGCAGAGCCCCATTGCTATCTTCTATGACAGTTACCCTGGGCTGTTGAGGTTTTGATAGTTTTCTTAATGTGTTAAAAGAACTATAATAAAACTTATATTTTTTATTATAAATAGACTTATAAAAAAATCTGTACATTTAAAAATTTATTATAAATATATATATTATAAAATATATATATATATAAATATATACATATATATATAATATAATATATAGATATATATAATATATATATTTATAATAAATTATATATATATATAATATATATATATATAGTCGGTCAAAATATGTAAATTAGATTTTGTTTTAAACATCTGTTAAATTTTAAATGAAAACATAAACTGGTGTGATCATCTGGATCTAAAAAAACTGTCAGTGTCTACAATAGTCATTCACCAGTTTCCACATTTCAAACTAGGTAAATAGTTCAATTCGATGGGAGTATGTTTTTTTCCTAAGTGTTGCAACTCTAACGGAATATTTGTTGCTAAATAGTGGAATTCTAACGGAATATAAAATTCAACGGAGTATGTGTTAAAAATCCACGCTACTGATTCTTTTCAATAAACCGGTAAGTAAACTAGTTTTCTTCTTTTTGTTTTGTTACTTGAAATACAAATAATAGTACAAATATGTGCTACTGTATTTGCATCTAATTTTATTTCAAATTATTAGCTAACCTAAACGAAAATTTTAGAGAGAAGATAAACACCTATGCAGGCCACCAAGAACCACTTTTGTCAATAGTGAAACGTCGAAAGCTTGCCTGGTTTGGGCACGTAACTCGTCATGACTCCCTTTCGAAAACGATCCTTCAGGGAACAGTCGAAGGTAAACGGAGAAGAGGAAGGCAGAGAAAATCCTGGGCTGATAACATCAAAGAATGGGCAGGACACGGTTTTTCCACACTTGTACGCATTGCTGAGGATAGAGAGCAGTGGAGGACCCTGTCTGCTGATGCTTCCACCATGGCACCCCTACGACCCATGACGGGTTACGGGCTGAGATGATGATGAAACGAAAATGCAAATTGGGTCCGAAACTCATGATCGGGTCCATTTTCCTGCAATACGGGTACGACCGAAAATGGCGGCCAAATTTTAGTTGTCGTCACTATATATAGAAATACAGGGCACTAACCAAGGCCATACAGCTGTCATATAGGCTATATTCTTTGTCCTTTGTTTTTGTAAGAGAAGTTTGTTAAACGTTCTCTTTAGACTAGCAAATTATAGAATGACATCCCCTTGTAATGTTAGCGCTCCAAAGGGAGGTTACTAAGAATCATTTTCAGCGACCACACAATTTACTATAGTCTAAAGAGAACCTCTACTAGACAGGTTACCGTATATTCGCTGCTAATTTTGCAACAGAAAACAGTAACAGAAAGGCAGGAAAACATTCAAAAATTATATGGCTTAGTGAATTCATTTTGTTTCTTCAGCCTTCAGTTGTTTATTAAGGAATACAGATCTTTTATTTTACTAACAATAATTGACCTCCTCATGCTAGGCGCTGTCGTAGATTTTTGATAGGGGAATTAAGACTAGGGTTGGTCCCTTCTGAATAGATTAGACTAAGTGATAGTCACAGTGAGAAGTAATAATAGCAATAGATTTCCACGAGTGAGGTGGTAGCATGTGATTAAGAGGCTGTCTCTGAGATCGAGAAATCTTCTCTCTCTCACCTATCTTCTACGACAGCTTTCGAGGAGTCAGACAGTCTAAACACACTTATATATATATATATACATCAAACCACTCACGTGCACGCACATATATGATGACAGTTAGACGTACAGACGTGGGAAAACTATAACAAATGATTATATATATATATTCTAGAACGAGCTGACCAACACGCTGATTAATTTCAAGAGAAACTTTAATTATCATCTAAGATTTCTTCACAACACATAGAAATTACATCAAAACATATACAAATAGTCATAAAAAATCGAGGAATTGCTACAAGAAATGATAGACCTACAGTTAGATCTTATCCCTCTAGGTATGCCCACAGTCCTGTTGGAAGAAAGTGATAGCCCCCAAGGAACAAGGATTCATAGGATTAGGTCTAATATTTCCCCTTTTTAAGGTATGGACAGACTTGATATCTCTGTTCTATTTTAAGGGAAATACGATTAGCAATACTTGCATACAGAAAGTTAAGATAGCAAAATGGGTGCCCAAATACAACAATAAAAAAATCACTCCGTCCTGCATTCACTTTATTCATTCAGCCGAGCACACGTGCACATGTTCATACTCACAGCTTAGATAGCCTCACGCAGGCGACCTTTGTCTTTACTGACTGTGTGTGGTACACCACTCTGAGTGGAGACCTCCCAGTACCAAAGACTGCTGTGCCTGTCTTCAGATTTGCTCCTTTCCTCAGACCTACGGGTCCTGAGAGTTCCTCTATAAATGCCTTTGTGCAGATGAGGAAGGACATCCCTCGAAACCTTCGGGTATATGAGGCTTTGTCCATTTTGGCTGGAAGGACGTCTCGGTGGTTCGGAGGTTTTATAGCGAATATGAGTACACATGAGGGCAAGTTCGGGCACAATGGACTAATCACCTGTTTGCCAAGTCACTTCGATTACATGTCCACCCATGGGCATTGTGCACTTGGGTACCCTCTACACCTCGTTTCACGGGGTAGAAGAGGTTCCGATTATGAGATGAGATGATGAGCTTAGATAGCCACTTCTGGTAATACAATTTTTTTTAGGACATTTACATACAGACTCGTCAAGGGCAGTCTTTGACCAAGAAATCCCCAGTTCCAAAAAGACAGGATGAATTCTCTGCTTCCGGGAACGACTCCTTGGGTGTTCTTATTTTTCGGATGTCTGTTTAGGTCACATTAAAATTGTCCAGGCACGAAACATTAACAACGAGCATAGTGTCGATAGCTTAGGTTTCTAGAATTGAGGAATGTCAGATCGGTGTCTACTTTCAGGAAAGGAATATATTTGGTCACCACACCACTAGTCGAAACTCCGTCGGAATGTTACTGACGTTAATATGTTACTTGCCACAACGGCTAAATTTGTACATAGAGTTTGTGCAGAAATCTGATCTGGCTCAAAGGCCCAGTATAAAACATTTAGTCTTTAATAAAACCCGTTAGTGAGAGTTGTACTCTGTCTATTTATGAAGACACACGCACTGTCAGACAGGTGTTAACTTGTAAACCCACGTGGTTAAAAGATAAATATGTTTATGTTTCTCACAGGCATGTCTCTGTACTAAACGCCGGCAAAGTTTTGGGTTACCCCAGTATTCAATGAATAGGGAAGAAAAACCACATATGAAATATTTTACATATTATGTACTCACTATAACTTACATTTTTAAACTGCAAGCGTACCGCTTGACTTATCATTTAAAACTTCCCGTGCACTAAGTTATATTTAAAAATCATCAATCCTCCTGAATTAGGAATACGTGCGTATTCCGTCAACACTCATGAGGCTTCTAGCATTTATAAGTTAGTTTAGAAAAATTGTTCTCGTCTGATTATTTTAGCAGTAAAATTAAATTCCTTAATAGCCGACTGAGTTTAAGCTAGAAATATAATTTCTGTTTTCCACTGTAACTCGTCACTATAAAATAATACAGACTATATAAATTAAGCGCTCTGCACCAAATCTAACTAGTGAAATAAAATAAGCGATTTAACACTTTAAACACTTCACCAAATACTAGAATATAATATATATAATATTTACATCAACACAGAACTACTAAGAACTTAAACCACTTCGACCAAACTAAATTCCATCTCTATTAACAGATATTCTTAGGAATCGAACGAAGGCTTGTTCTAGTCTTGACTGCGAAGTTACTGAGTGAAAATGAAATCTAACTACCTCCAGTATATATGAAACACCAGACAAAGAGGTACGCTATTTCCATAAACTACGCAATAGCCTCCCCTTTCCGTCTTTAACGCTTACGTTTAACACCTAAACGCATGCCGTAACTGCCACCTGCTGACCGAGAGGGCGCGTGTCAGTTGCGAATCTCAGACAACCCGTCTCCAGCGCAGAAGCAGTTTTTCACACCTCCCCGAGAAACTCATCCTGAGAACCATAACTGACACTTTGCTTTCTCGCACCTTACGCCAACTCTGGCCGTGGAGCGTGAGTGTCATATCACCTGACACTGAGAATCTACCTTGGAAACTACATGTCAGATGCAAACTACCAGACAAATGTCTCCTCATCATGTCTGACGGAGTGAATTCTCACACTTCAGGCCCAGCAACTTATCCGAAGAAACACTGTCCCAGGGGAAACTGTAGACAGCTGTCTGCTCCCCTGTCTGACGGAATGCATTCTAACACTCTGCGTCTCGTGTAGGGGCTGACACGTTACGTCATAACTGCGTTCTCAGTTTAATCAGCAATGAAATGCGTTTCTAAATGAGAAACGAAACTGGCGAAAGTGAGAATGGGAAAAATTATTTATCGCAAACGAATGGATGCGAAAAATACAGGAAAAAGGTAAAGAGTGATAATAAAAATAGAGGATACGGGTGAAAGAAAAAGAAGAGGATATAGGCAATTCAATGATCATAAAACCTCTGTGACAGGCGCCCCGTGCAGCCTAGACACATGATGTGTTGGTTATATCAGGGAAGTCCGAGGCCTAGACACAAGATGTGTTGGTTATATCAGGGAAGTCCGAGGCCTAGACACAAGATATCAGGGAAATCCGCAGCCCATAAGTAGGAAATAAGTAACGAAAATTTATTAATGGTAGGGTAGGGGGGGGGGGGGGGGGAGAACGACAGATAGACAGACACAGACAAAGGATGAAAAAGAAAAGAAAGAAAACAAGAAAAGAAAGAAAGAAACACGATACTAGACAACAGACAAGTAACTGGAGAGATATACACTCCGAGGTTTCGAACCAAAAACCATCCGTATAGCGCCATCGCCTTGCGGCTAGATCGAATCGTGACACACTGGGGTGCTTAGCTGGTCATTTGTCTCGCCAGGATTCACTCTCGCAGGTGGTCCCTGGTTCGAATCCCCGGAGTTCTTATAACGTCTCTTATTTTTCTTTCTGTCCTTTTTTTTCTTGCTTTCTTCCTTTTTTATTTATTTCCTACGACTGCAGACCAGTTGTCTATTTTTATTTATAATTAAAGACAAGCCGAAGGGTACAGAAAAGAAGAGGTTCAGAAATACTACCCAAAAAGAAAGAAAAACAAGACAAAAAGGTAAAAATAATGCCTATATAATACTCACCAAATAAACTGGAGAAAATATTAATCCTTACACCGTGTCAGAGATATGTCAGCACACCTGAAAGAAGACAGCACACCTGAAAGTGAGCAGAAAAATATCGTCATGCAACCGCAGAAACACTTTTAATGTCTATTAGATGATGATGATGATGATGACGTTGATGATGGTGATGATGACTACCATGAAGACGAAAATGACGACAGTAATGAAGATCATAATGCTAATGATAACGATAGCGACGAGACGGTGATGATAAAGGTAATGAGGACGAATATAATAAGGATAATGATTCATGCGGCGATGATGGCGGGGGAGGCAACAGTGATGGTGTAAATACTTCAGCTTAATAATAATACCGACACTCGGAAACACGAAATAAGTACAACAGTAACATCAGTACAACAAATCACCCGAGCTTAAACGTGTAGTCCTGTTCAATTAGTCAGTCCCTAGATGACAACCGTTGTTTTTTTTTTCTTTCGAAAATTGGTACGCCTGCTATTTAATTTTCCGTGCTACTCCACAGCTTTAGCAACAACTTCGTTAAGAAAGGCCCAGCCTGGTGATAACTGGCTTTTAAAAGAGAAAAGACCGGACCTTGTAACGATTCGCTTTAATAACTGATTGTACTAAGTCTCTTTGTGGATAGACGATGCAAGAAGTGCGCACTTAATGTTCAAGTGGAAGGTTAAAACCAACAGCTTCCGCCATGAGTGACAAGGCTTTACGTGCTGCGCGAAGTTCACGGGAAAGTGGTTAGTCCTTGGCAACTTTGTCATATAAATGTTTTAAGTGCAGATCTTTGCAGCAATTTGTTTTTGAAACGCTCCTCTTATTGTTATTATTATTATTATTATTGTTGATCAGAATCGACCTCACTGCACTCCGGGCAAACCCATAAGTGCTCAGTCTCCTTCAGCAAATGTCGAAGAGTATGAATGCTAATTGTACCTGGAGCACGCTAGTTGTACATACGACGGATACATCCTCTCTCACGTCCATTTCTGCTAGTCCCAACAAACTCCAACAGTCTCAGCCTTGTTGATTCATCCATTGCAGTGACATTATCTAGCAGGCGATCATTAATTGCCCTTATTATCTCTCCCTTATCCATGTCCAGTGTCCCCACTACGGGTGCTCTCGAGGCCAGTCTGTCAGCTCTCTCATTGCCACGTACCCCTGTGTGGTAAAATGGGATGTTATAAATATTTATAGGGGACTTAGTGTACTGACTGAGATCAGCTGTGAAGGTATCTGTATCTAATAGGTGTAGTGTTTTACAGATAACCTTACTTGCTACCACATTTATACCTCAGTCAGAATTATTCTGGAATATTGTGATGACTCACCCGTGTGTTACCGGGGCCCGAAAGGGGAGCAAAGAATAGTAACACTGTCCCCTGCCAAGCATGTCGTAGAAGGCGACTAAGGAGGGTTGGGCATGGGGCCGGTTACCCCATCCTGTAAAAAAAATTTAAACCACAAAAAACTTCAACAAATATGGACAAGTCAAATAAAGAAAATAAAACACAGCCATCCAAGACAGGGGGAAGGTCCTCTCGCGGGGAGGCGTATGATGCAACACAGAGAAAGCCGAAAGGAGTCTGTGTTGCTGACTAACCTTCTTTCTTCTAGGAGAACTTCCAGATTTGGCACCTGGAATGTTCGGACATTGAACGAACAAGGGAAAATGGCACAAGTAGCAGCAGAAATGAGGGAATACAAAATCGAGGTTCTGGGAATGTGTGAAACAAAGTGGAAGGGGGTAGACAGGAAGAAACTCATCACAGGTGAATTGGTGCTGTCCTCAGGACACGAAGACGAAAGTTCACACCACAGTGAAGGGGTAGCTCTTATGTTATCTAAAGAAGCACAGAAAGCAATCATTGAATGGGAAGCTGTGGGACCCAGAATAATAACAGCTATTTTCAAAACAGCTAAAAAGAAAATTCATGTCAATGTCATCCAATGTTATGCACCAACTAATGACAAAGAAGAGTCTGTGAAAAAAGCATTTTATACTAAACTACAGGAAATTATGGATAAAGTAAAAAGAAGAGACATCACAATTTTGATGGGTGACATGAATGCAAAGATAGGTACAGTCAATACCGGATTTGAAGAAGTCATGGGAAAACATGGGCTAGGAGTAATGAATGAAAATGGAGAACTATTCGCAAACTTCTGTGCTTCAAATCAACTGGCTACAGGAGGAAGCATGTTTCCACATAAGAGAATACACAAGGCAACATGGATATCACCAGACCATAGAACAGAAAATCAGATCGATCATATATGCATAAAGAAGAAGTTTAGATCATCATTGCAGGATGTAAAGGTATATAGAGGAGCAGATGTGGCATCAGATCACCATTTTCTGATAGCCAAAGTAAAAATGAAACTCAAGAGATATGCAACAATGCAAAATTATAGACAACAGTTTAATGTAGGACAGCTAAGAAATCAAGAAACAAGAGACAAATTTGCGGTCACAGTATCCAACAAATTCCAAGTGCTCCAACAGTTGGAAGATGTAGAGAATACAGAAGACTATTGGCAGCAGGTCAAAACGGTATGGAAGGAGACATGTGAAGAAATACTGGGGAAAAGGGAAAGACAACAAAAAAGCATGGATAACAACAGAAACCATCAATAAGATAAAAGATAGAAAAAAACAAGAAAGCAGAGTTAAACACAAGCAAAACCAGAAGTTCCAAAGCCAAGGCTCAAGAAGTGTACACAGAAGCAAACAAAGAAGTAAAAAGAAGTATCAAAAGAGACAAGAGGAAGTATATTGAGGAGTTGGCAAGAGAGGCAGAAGATGCTGCAGCCAAAGGAAATATGAGAGAACTGTATAGCAGCACAAAGAAGCTAACAGGGAAATACAAGCAAACAAGTTGCCTCATAAAAGATAAGAATGGGAAACTGCTCAGCAATATACAAGAGCAAATGAAGAGGTGGACAGAATATTTTGGGGACCTTCTCAATAGACCAGCTCCACAAAACCCGCCGGACATCCAGCCAGCAGAAGAAGAGCTACAAATTAACGGTGAAAGACCAACGAAGGAAGAAATAAAGAAAGCCATAAAGCTTCTAAGAGATGGAAAAGCGTCTGGACCTGATGGCATTCCAGCAGAGGCCATCAAAGCAGATATCGACACGGCTACAGAGATGTTATATTAATTACTTGGTAAAGTCTGGGAAAAAGAAGAGATACCAGCAGAATGGAAGGAAGGATATCTGGTTAAGTTGCCTAAGAAGGGAAATCTACAAGTGTGCACAAATTATAGAGGAATAATGTTACTATCAGTGCCAGGAAAGGTATTGAACAGGATTATCCTTGAGAGATTAAAGGAGTCCATAGACAAGAAATTGAGAGATGAACAAGCAGGTTTTCGACAAAACAGATCATGTACAGACCAGAAAGCCACTTTGAGAATAATAGTTGAACAAAGTCTGGAATGGAATTCACCACTATACATCGGATTTGTGGACTACGAAAAAGCATTTGACAGTGTGGACAGAGAATCACTTTGGAAATTGATGAGGCATTATGGAGTTCCCCTGAAGATCATTAATTTAATAAAGAAAACCTATGAAGACATGACGTGCAGAGTTCTTCATGAAAGACAGCTTACAGAACCATTTGGGATAAGAACAGGAGTGCGACAGGGATGCCTCTTGTCTCCATTTCTTTTCTTGCTGGCAATAGATTGGGTTATGAGATCATCGACAACACACAACAGAAATGGAATCCAGTGGACTCTGACTAAGCAGTTGGATGATCTGGATTTTGCTGATGATTTGGCTCTCCTGTCCCATAACCGTAATCAGATGTAGGACAAATTGAAAACACTCGATGAGAGGTCACAGCAATTGGGTCTGAAAATACATAGGGAAAAGACAAAAATAATGCGAATAAATGCAGGTAATGAAAACAGGGTTGAACTTGAAGAAACGCCAATACAAGATGTAGAATCATACACATATCTTGGCAGTAATATAGATAAAGTTGGAGGGACAGACAGCGATATCAAAATAAGAATACAAAAAGCAAGAGGAGCTTTCATTGCATTGGGAAATATATGGAGATCAAGAGAAATAGGATCCAACACGAAAATAAGAATCTTCAACTCAAATGTGAAGTCAGTCCTATTGTATGGCTCGGAGACATGGAGAACAACAAAGACAACAACCAAAAAGCTACAGACTTTCATAAATGGGTGCTTGCGTAGAATAGAGGGATTAAAATGGTATGACAAGGTTACCAATGTGGAACTGATGACAAGAACTGGACAAGTGCCAGTGGAACAAGAGATGAGAAGAAGACGATGGCGATGGATAGGACACACACTGAGGAAACCTGTTGATAGCATTACAAGGCAGTCCTTGTTCTGGAACCCCCAGGGCAAGAGAGGCAGAGGAAGACCAAGAAGTACATGGAGAAGAGAGTTGGAAACAGAGGTGAAAATGATGAGAACATGGAAAGAACTTGAGATGATGGCACGTGACAGGAGGACTTGGCAGGTGTTTGTTGAAGGCCTATGCTCCTTTGGGAGTGGAGGGTTATGAATGAATGAATTGTGATGACTACGTTAAATGTCTAGGGTTATGTAAATGATGAAGTGTAAGTCACAACAACAACAGACAGATAAACAATTTAATTTATTCCACCACACTTGACAACACTGTGACACTCACACACATTTAACACTCTATAAGACTATCTTAATTGAGTCAATGGTAAAAGTTCAAATATATATGTATTAACTACTTTCACTAATATATATCCTGATTCAACTACACAGTGAACCAGGAATCACAATCAACTGTAATCACAATTTATATGTACATAATTTATAAATATGAACCTTGTAGTGACATATTTTATTAGTATTATCCTATGTGTGTCAGTTGTGTAGTAGTACTATGAGGTAATACTGGTTTTGTTTTTCAAGCTATGTTGTTATTTGTCATCATGACTTCAAGTGTTTGTTTATTGTCATAAAATTAACAGTGATACAACGTAAAAATATCTCCAAAGGATAAAATGTAGGGATAAAAAGAATGCGTAAGTTACTAGAAGGCATGATCGCCCACGCCGCGGGTCATCACCCGCCATGGAAATTAAATTGCTGAAACGGTTACCATTTGAACGGGATGAGAACGGCGGATCAAAAGGAAAAAAAAAATATGACTGAAAAATTGCGTGAGACTAGCAAGGCTTAGAAGATGCAATTGGGGGGGGGGGGGGGGGGGGGGTGGGGGGGGGGGGGAACGGAGGAAAAGTCACGTCCCCAAGTTGACACAAGGTAACGAAATCGACAAAAGGGACCATAGTTATTATACGCAACAGTCATTTTTTGGACGTTTTTGCGATATTTTGTCCTTTATTTGAATGCAGCGGCAAACGTTTCACAGAAGATTCTAGAAAATATTTCGAAAAAAACAACTAACCTTGAAAGTAACTTTTTCTTAATAATGATGTTAGGAATATAAAACCTAGCTGGCCGGATGGCCTATCTTGAGCAGTGAAATAATATGCTTTTATTTATACAGACGGATAGATAATAATGAAGACATTGACAAAAGACTGTGTTGTTCACATCAGCGAAAGACTGCATTGAATCAAACATGTCACTAATTTGCACAAAAACCGCGACCTTGAGACTCAAGTGTCCAAATCTAGTTAGAATGAAAGAGAGGGACATTGGTGGGAGCTGTGGCTAAAAATAACTTTAAAGACAAAATTTGTAGAGGGGACGGATAGGTTGGTTCAAAAACCAAGTACGTTTTTGTGAAAACGCAAGTAGAGACGGACGGACTAACAGATAAAAATCCATACTTGACTGAAGCATGACTGAAATGACTTTAGTGTAGGAAATTTGAATTTGAAAAAAACACAAGGCATTGATTGGCCACAGACAATCATATTATCAGCGCTCAGACGCGCTTTTTTGCCATTCCTCAATAGTTGTCCAGTGATAGACACAGTAAATTTTAAGTGTGGTGATTTCCAATGAAGTAAATTGAAATAAGTTCAGGGACGCCATACTATAGCCAGCAGCTCAGCTGAGTTTTGCTAGCATTTCTGTGTTCTTTATTCATAATCTGGTAAGATTGAAATTATTTCTTTGTATATTTTAAATATTGTTTAATGTTTCGAGTGATTTGATACTGCCATATCGAAATCTAGCCTTACAACAAGTAAGGATTTGCTCTAGACCCCCCGCCCTAGTTCAGGGTCTAGGGACAAACAATATATATAAACTCCAGCAAGGATTAGGAAGGGTAGATCAAGTGTTGAGATCAGTGGAACATATCACCTATCCTATTCTATGGCAGGAAGCTAATAAACATATTTCGGAATATGTAGTCTGGGAGAACTTATCCTATGTGAAACCAACTTGGTAAGATGTGTTGTATGGTCAGAGAGATCTGACCCTGTCTAAGTGGTGTTATTGTAAATTGTTACGTGTAGAAGTGGCTCCTTAGGTAAGGTTCTGAACCTAAACCAATACTTTATTTCAGAGCTGTGAGTTTTTTATGTTGACACCAAAAGGTGGTGTCAAATGCTGGGTAAATAATTGACAGTGAGGACCCGTGCAGTGTCGCATCTCGGCAGAACAGCCTTGTATTGCCCCCAAGCACGGAGAGGTGGGGCCACCCGATATATTGCCCCCAAGCACGGAGAGGTGGGGCCACCAGATTCCAGCACCAGAACTACTCTTTCAAAGTTACGTAAGCAGGCTGGTCTGCTGGATTTACACCAACTTCATAGACATAGCACCCAAAGTGAATTACTACTAAAACATCCCATTTCCTTCCATCATTTATGGACAATGTTTGGTAGGCATAGACAGGGAGGGATGAAGCCACCCCAACAGCACATCTATTCATCGTTCTCCCAGGGAAAATAAAATTAAGAACTGTAGAAATATTAACTAATCGTGAAAATTGTATACGTACACACCTTTTATTTATCATGCCATTTATTCATGCCATTCACTCATAAATTTCAAAATCTTTCATATGTTCTGGCCAAAATAAAACCTTGGTTCAGAACAAATAAATTTAAAAAAGATTTACCTTTCTAAAATTTCACCAGCTGAATTTAGTTCATTGTGTTCTAAATTTTATTGATAATATTATATTATTAGATATCTGTGTGTGTGTGTTTATATATATTAATACAACACCTTACATTCAGTACCCTAGATTTTTTAACGTAGCCACATTCATTAGTAAAAAAAGATAGGTGTGAGGTCGTAGTGGTAGCAAGAAAGGCCTTCTGAAAATTCACAGCTACATTTTATCTCAGGAGCCTTCACAGCTGACCTCATACATCACACTTAGTAATATCACCATCATACAATACCATCAAAACCACTACATATATTGGGGGCTCGTCCGGGATAATTAGCATAAACAGTAATATAAGGATCTCCTGGTGGGAGAAATAAAATTAGGGGAACAAAATTGTAAAATTCCCTTAAAATTAAAAGTGTCCCTTTAAATTAAAAGGGCAATTAGAAGTTGGTGAATCTTCACAGCCAGTGTTAGTTAATTAATTAATTAGAATTATTTTAGTCTAGAGTAATTATAAGTACTTTAGTGGTTGGAAATTTTACTTTGCTTATTGCTAGATTTGTTTAAAAAGTATGGCGGAGCTGGCAAAATTTAGATCAGCTGCTGTGCTGACGGCAAAGGAGATGGGAATGGATGGTCAGATTTTAATTCAATACGTAACGGCTGAATGTGATAAGTATATTGAAAGGGAAGATAGGAAGGTAGCTGAAGAGAAGAGGTTACAAATTGAGGCGGATAGAGAAATTAAGAGGCTGCAGATTGAGGCGGACAAAGAGGCTAAAGCATTAGAGGCAGCAGAAAAAAGATTGACGGCCGAAAGGGAAGCAGAAGAAAAAAGATTGACTGCCGAAAGGGAGGCAGCAGATAGAAAGGCCGAAAGGGAGGCAGCAGATAGAAAGGCCGAAAGGGAGGCAGAAGATAAAAGGTTGCAAAGGGAGCATGAATTACGACTAAGGGAGCTGGAGTTACAAGGCCAGGCTCCTGAAAATGGTGCCAGCCCTTTTGCCTCAGATGCTACGCCTAGTCTGGGAGCCTCAACCTCAGCTATGGGGTTTCATTTAGACCATTTTGTTGAAAAAGACGATGACATAGAGGGGTACCTAGGACGTTTTGAGTTATTAGCTACTACATATGGGTTAGAGAGAGAGAGGTGGAGTTTAAAGCTATCACAGGGACTGAGAGGTACTTCTTATGAAGTCTTCGCAAAAATGAACAGAGAAGACCAAGACAATTATGACATGTTAAAGCAGGCTTTGTTATTGAGGTACGAGAAGAATGGTGAATTTTATCGTAAGAAATTTAGAAATGCCAAACTGTTGTCTGGGGAGACATACCACCAATTCTCTGCTAGACTGGAAACCTATTTGGAGAAATGGACTGCTCTGGGGAAGACCCAAGATCTTAAAGAAATGATCATGATCGAACAATTGAGAGAGTCCATGGCTCCAGACATGAGAAAATGTCTCATGGAACAAGGTGCAGAGAAGTTGGGGGAGGTTTTAAATGTCGCTGAGAGGTATCAGGCAGCCCAGGCAGAGGTAAGTGGTGCAAAAAAAAGCACATAGATAATTTTAAAGCTCCACAGCCATTTAATAAATTTGACAATAGAGAACAGGGTAATAGAGGTAGGACAAACTTTGAGCGGCCAAGAAATGACTATCGCGACAGAAACTCACAGTTCAATGACCAAAAATTCAATGAAAGAAAACCGTTGAACCAAGGAAAAAGATGGTGTAAATGGTGCAAGAAAGATAACCATAACACCGAATTTTGTAGAAGGAAACCTTCAAACATTGCTGCAATGAAGTCGGGGACTCAACGATTAAAGGTTAATCCTAATGGACAACAGGAACCTTATCACCCCCCAGTTTGTGAGGATGTTATTTGTAATGGGGTCACCATAAGGTGCCTTTATGATACAGGTTTGGATTATGATTCAGTTGTGAAGTCTAGCCTAGTGGACCCAAGTCAGTATACCACAGAAACAGTGGAAATACAAGGGGCGACTAAGGACATACCACTCATGACACTTCCCATCGCAAGGATAACGGTGAAAACTCGCTATGTGGAAGGAGAAATCAGAGCAGCAGTGATAGATGAACCAATCTACCCTCTGATATTGGGGTGTAGATACGTCTTCTTGGGGAATCCCGAGAAACCTGTGATCATGGCGACAGTGCAGACCAGGTCACAGAAGAAGGAGGAAGAAGGTGAACCTATAAATGCTCATCCAGAGGAGATGAGGAAGGCGCAGGCTGAGGATAGGACACTCAAGCCATGTTTTAAAAAATTGCCCAAATGCCACACACCTCCGAGCAAGGGGGAATATTTCATGAAGAACAAACTATTATACAGGAAGGCCGGAACTGGAACAAATGGTCACAACCAGCTGGTTCTTCCCACTTCATATAGAGATAAAGTGATGGAACTCGGGCATGCGATTCCCTTCAGTGGTCACATGGGGATCAGCGCCACAGGACAGCGTATAGCTTGTCATTACTTCTGGCCAGGGATAACGGAGGATATAAAAAGATATGTCAAATCCTGCCCTGAATGTCAAAGGGTAGCTCCAAAGCACTGGACTGCTCCTGCAACTCTAGGGGAAATGCCCATAGTGGGAACACCTTTCGAGAGGGTTGCAGTGGATATTGTGGGACCTCTCACTCGGACCAAGAGGAGGAACAGTTACATCCTTACTCTGGTGGACACTTGCTCTATGTGGGGAGAGGCGGTAGCCCTGCCATCAATTGATTCAAAACATGTAGCAGAGGCACTACTTACAATATTCACCCGATTAGGATTCCCACATCAAATCTTGACGGATAATGGATTTCAGTTCAAGGGGAAACTAACGGAAGAAGTTTTAAAACTATTTCAAGCCAGACACTTTCATTGTAGTTCGTACCATCCACAAGGGAACGGCCAGGTAGAGAGGTTCAACGGGACTCTCATTTCTATCCTGAGAAAGCTGGCACACGAAAAACCGGATCTGTGGGATCAATTCCTGCCCGCCGCATTGTTTGCGTATCGGGAGGTACCACATAGTTCAACCGGGATGGCTCCCGCAACTCTGCTATTTGGGAGGCCAATAAAAGGTCCTTTAGAAGCTTTATTAAGGACCTGGACGGATGAGAAGGCGGAAGAACCTGTTACCTCATCTTATCAATACGTGAACGAACTGACCACTCGTCTGAAAGCTGGATGGAAACTGGCAAATGATAATTTGAAACAAGCCAGGAAGAAACATGCAGCATATTTTAATAGGAAGGCAAAGGACAGAGAACTAGCTGTGGGAGAGAAGGTGCTTCTTCTACTACCCGGTAGCCAGAATAAATTACAAATTGGATGGCAAGGTCCATATACGGTTCTAGAGAAGGTGTCTAGAACAAACTATAAAATTGACAAAAAGGGGAAGGAGAAAGTTTATCACGTAAACCTGTTAAAGAAGTATCTGGACAGACCACTCCAGGAAAGCACCCCCTTACTGACCTTAGCTATCGCAACTCAAATGCAAAAGGAACCACTCACCTCACATGAATACCCATTACATCCTTGTGAAACAGCAGCACAGGTAAAAGTCAGTAAGCACCTGACTAAAAACCAGAGGGAGAGAGTTCAACAGGTTCTGGAGGAACATACAGATGTATTAACAGATAAACCAGGCCATACAAATTTGCTACAGTATGACATGAAACTGGTAGACTCAAACCCAATCTGTATGAGAGCCTATTCTATTCCGTTCGCGAAGGAGAAGGCATTGAAGGAAGAAATAGATTATTTGTTGAAGGAGGGGATTATTTCGCACAGTGAATCATCTTTTAGTTCTAGTGTCGTTTTGTTGAGAAAACCGTCTGGGGAACACAGACTGTGCATAGATTACAGGAAACTGAATGCTGTCACAGAAGGACAAGTGGATCCATTACCAGACACAAAACAGTTATTTGCCAGACTGAACAAGGCAAAATACTTTTCAAAGGTGGATCTTAGTAAAGGCTATTACCAGATCCCAGTGAAGCCTGAAGTGAGACCTTATTTGGCTTTTAGCACTTCGGATGGACATTATGAATTCAATATGCTACCATTCGGACTGAAAAATGCTCCGAGTGTATTTTCAAGGATGATGCGCAAATTGTTGGATCCCCTGAATAACCCATGTATCACGAATTTCATGGATGATATTCTCGTCGCCACAGAGACATTTGAAGAACACATTGAAGCTCTAGAGATGTTATTTAATAGACTTAGGGAGGCGAACTTAACTGCTAGGCCAACAAAATGTTGTATTGGATGCAAAGAGTTGGAATTCTTGGGGCACACTGTATATCAGGGTAATATGACCCCTGATCCTAAGAATTTGGAAAAATTGCAGAGAGCACCTAGACCACAAACAAAAAAGGACGTGCGATCATTCGTGTCGTTATGCGGATTTTATCAAAAATATATCAAAGATTTTAACTCTATTTGTGCTCCTCTGACTGATCTGACTCGCAAGGGACTTCCAGATAAAATTATTTGGACTGCGCAAAGTGAATTAGCGTTCCAAGACTTAAAGGAAAAACTCACTAGCAAGCCTATTCTCAAACTGCCTGATTTGACACAGGACTTTGTCTTAAGAACCGATGCAAGTAATGTAGGACTCGGCGCGGCTTTGTTGCAAAGATCATCTTCACCTGATGGGGAACTGAAACCAGTCGCTTATGCAAGCCGCAAATTGAATAAGGCGGAACAAGGATACTCCACAAGCGAAAAAGAATGTTTAGCGTTAATCTGGGCAATAAAGAAGTTTCAAATCTATCTGTATGGTAGGACTTTTGTGGTCGAGACGGATCATCAGCCTCTCGTATTCTTATCTCAGGCTAAGCATGAAAACGCAAGATTGCTGAGGTGGTCTTTATTGCTTCAACCTTATCAGTTTAGTATCCAATATATCCCAGGCAAATTGAATGTCGGTGCAGATTTCCTCAGTCGGCACCCCTGTGATCAAAATTAGAGTAATGGCAGACGTGAGGAGAGATTTTATCTATGTGTATCACTGGTTTTAGAACTTGCCGTAGGCATGTTTTCAAGTGGGGAGATGTGTCATAAAATTAACAGTGATACAACGTAAAAATATCTCCAAAGGATAAAATGTAGGGATAAAAAGAATGCGTAAGTTACTAGAAGGCATGATCGCCCACGCCGCGGGTCATCACCCGCCATGGAAATTAAATTGCTGAAACGGTTACCATTTGAACGGGATGAGAACGGCGGATCAAAAGGAAAAAAAAAATGACTGAAAAATTGCGTGAGACTAGCAAGGCTTAGAAGATGCAATTGGGGGGTGGGGGGGAGGAAGGGGGGGGGGGACGGAGGAAAAGTCACGTCCCCAAGTTGACACAAGGTAACGAAATCGACAAAAGGGACCATAGTTATTATACGCAACAGTCATTTTTTGGACGTTTTTGCGATATTTTGTCCTTTATTTGAATGCAGCGGCAAACGTTTCACAGAAGATTCTAGAAAATATTTCGAAAAAAAACAACTAACCTTGAAAAGTAACTTTTTCTTAATAATGATGTTAGGAATATAAAACCTAGCTGGCCGGATGGCCTATCTTGAGCAGTGAAATAATATGCTTTTATTTATACAGACGGATAGATAATAATGAAGACATTGACAAAAGACTGTGTTGTTCACATCAGCGAAAGACTGCATTGAATCAAACATGTCACTAATTTGCACAAAAACCGCGACCTTGAGACTCAAGTGTCCAAATCTAGTTAGAATGAAAGAGAGAGACATTGGTGGGAGCTGTGGCTAAAAATAACTTTAAAGACAAAATTTGTAGAGGGGACGGATAGGTTGGTTCAAAAACCAAGTACGTTTTTGTGAAAACGCAAGTAGAGACGGACGGACTAACAGATAAAAATCCATACTTGACTGAAGCATGACTGAAATGACTTTAGTGTAGGAAATTTGAATTTGAAAAAAAAAACACAAGGCATTGATTGGCCACAGACAATCATATTATCAGCGCTCAGACGCGCTTTTTTGCCATTCCTCAATAGTTGTCCAGTGATAGACACAGTAAATTTTAAGTGTGGTGATTTCCAATGAAGTAAATTGAAATAAGTTCAGGGACGCCATACTATAGCCAGCAGCTCAGCTGAGTTTTGCTAGCATTTCTGTGTTCTTTATTCATAATCTGGTAAGATTGAAATTATTTCTTTGTATATTTTAAATATTGTTTAATGTTTCGAGTGATTTGATACTGCCATATCGAAATCTAGCCTTACAACAAGTAAGGATTTGCTCTAGACCCCCCGCCCTAGTTCAGGGTCTAGGGACAAATAATATATATAAACTCCAGCAAGGATTAGGAAGGACAGATCAAGTGTTGAGATCAGTGGAACATATCACCTATCCTATTCTATGGCAAGAAGCTAATAAACATATTTCGGAATATGTAGTCTGGGAGAACTTATCCTATGTGAAACCAACTTGGTAAGATGTGTTGTATGGTCAGAGAGATCTGACCCTGTCTAAGTGGTGTTATTGTAAATTGTTACGTGTAGAAGTGGCTCCTTAGGTAAGGTTCTGAACCTAAACCAATACTTTATTTCAGAGCTGTGAGTTTTTTATGTTGACACCAAAAGGTGGTGTCAAATGCTGGGTAAATAATTGACAGTGAGGACCCGTGCAGTGTCGCATCTCGGCAGAACAGCCTTGTATTGCCCCCAAGCACGGAGAGGTGGGGCCACCCGATATATTGCCCCCAAGCACGGAGAGGTGGGGCCACCAGATTCCAGCACCAGAACTACTCTTTCAAAGTTACGTAAGCAGGCTGGTCTGCTGGATTTACACCAACTTCATAGACATAGCACCCAAAGTGAATTACTACTAAAACATCCCATTTCCTTCCATCATTTATGGACAATGTTTGGTAGGCATAGACAGGGAGGGATGAAGCCACCCCAACAGCACATCTATTCATCGTTCTCCCAGGGAAAATAAAATTAAGAACTGTAGAAATATTAACTAATCGTGAAAATTGTATACGTACACACCTTTTATTTATCATGCCATTTATTCATGCCATTCACTCATAAATTTCAAAATCTTTCATATGTTCTGGCCAAAATAAAACCTTGGTTCAGAACAAATAAATTTAAAAAAGATTTACCTTTCTAAAATTTCACCAGCTGAATTTAGTTCATTGTGTTCTAAATTTTATTGATAATATTATATTATTAGATATCTGTGTGTGTGTGTTTATATATATTAATACAACACCTTACATTCAGTACCCTAGATTTTTTAACGTAGCCACATTCATTAGAAAAAAAAGATAGGTGTGAGGTCGTAGTGGTAGCAAGAAAGGCCTTCTGAAAATTCACAGCTACATTTTATCTCAGGAGCCTTCACAGCTGACCTCATACATCACACTTAGTAATATCACCATCATACAATACCATCAAAACCACTACATTTATCTTGGAAATAGTATGGGGAATCTTCACCGTTCCTATCAATTTAAACAATGTATTGACCCTCAGTTTTACTATAATGTCAAGTTTTGAGGGGGACACATAATGTTGAGCTCCTCTGGCCACAGAGGCTTAACTTTCGTGATGGCGGCAGGAAAAGACTCCTCTGCTCGATTGCTCCCCTGTGTTCTGGAGACACCTCACTGGTCGCTATCTGGACCCAGGAGTATGCTGTCAGCCTCTAGATTCAGCAAAGCTCCGACCAGGTGCTGCTCAATAACTTTAGGACCACAGTCCCTGAAACAAGAAGGTTGTACCTCCTATTTCAGAACTAATCTATAATCTATTTCCAGACTGAACACAATACATAACAAACACTGAGTTCAGAGCGGTAGGCCAACTGCCAGCTTCATCTGAAACAATTTACACCAGTATACTCCTCCCTAATGGTCACTACGCCTCTGCAATTCCAGCATTAGTTCTTTCTAGTCAGTAAGATAGGTGTCAGTGTACTGTTTGGCAATTCCATGCAGTTTTACTTTTCTCCGACACCTTCTGTTCAGGTTGGAGCACTATATAGGCTTTGCCTCATGTTCGCTACTGAACCACACACATATATAGACATAATTTATCAATTTACATTCAATTTTCATTAAAAAGATATTGAATATATCAAGCTTACCACAATTCATGGAAATAATACACAGTTACGTTGACTGGCAATGAATATAGCACAATTTCGATCTGCCGATGTCCCAGGCTTTTATTTAGAAAAATATGCACTGGCGCTCAACGCACTGGTTCTTTAGTAAGTTTATTTGAAAAATGTGGTACTGAACTGACGCTCCTAATTGCCTATATTGGCGGGTCTAACCAATCGAGCCATGTTTACACAAGCGTTTGAAAAAAAGTACCCTTCCTTCCGTCTCCCCTAACAACAAAAGATAGTATTTGTAGCCCGACTAATCGTGTTTAGCCTTACATTTACTTTCCGCCAATCAAATAGGAGGTAACATGTTGGCCTATTTCCCGTACAATGGTGGTTCCAAAACCTGCCACTGCGCAATTCTGATTTTGGTGTTGTCTGACACCCTCACTATTTTCTTTTGGCTATAATTTGTTAATTCCTAGACTATTTGCGTAACGTTTAACATATTCTTTGTCAGCAAGTCCTAAGGAACCCAACTATATAAATTTTATGGGGCTAAGGGGCTGCGTTCAAAATATGCATTTTCTTCTACCTCCCGTTCACTTCGATCGATGTGGTGTCTGGGTACTGTCATGCTTTCAAACGTAAACCAGTATAATGTCATGTTTCCTAATAAGCGTTTTTCAGGTTTTTAAAACCTAACTCTCGTATGGGTAGTGTTTTTTATCACTGTCTATCTGAAAAAAAAGTATTGCTTCTGGCCTTTCGCTTGGGGAGGGTGGCATTAATTGTATATCGCGAGACGCGTGTTTAGTGTTGCATGCGTTCCTGCTTTCAGCCCTCCCTTCTCTCTATCCTAAGTTCATCTGTCTTTTCATCACGCCGTGTATAAAATGAAATTAATGGAAGTATTAATTTAGGTCATTACGCAGGGTGCCTAGCTCAAGGTTTTCTTAGAAATGCAGTACACGTTTTATTGAAGAAAGCGTGTAGTGATGCAGTAGGCTTTTACTATCAACGTGAAACGTTACAATTTGCAGACGAAGTAGAAAACAAGGGGAATTTCGAGTACAGTCATTGTGACAGCACTGTTCTTTACCATTCTTCTTTCCTTTTATTGAAGTTATTTGTTAGGCTTTACATTTACTTTTTAATTTATATATGTGGATTAGAATTTCACACGACACCCTGCAAGAACAGGACAGTAGATCTACACCAGTTCTTGAAGACTTGAGGATTCTATTGATGTTTTCCATTCCTGCCGCAGCCATCCGTTCTGAACTTTCCGAAGCATGGCTTGAGAGTCTGACAATATAACTGCCCTGGCTGATGGAGTTTCAGACAGCCACCTCAGTGCTGCAGCAACTGCCTCTACCTCCATTCTTATGCTGAAGGTCGATTTCTTCTAATAAATGGGGATTCTCATTTCTCTCATTCACAAACATTAAGAAAATAAAAAAAATTAAATATTATGTAGACCTGTCGCGTACTTAACCATATTTTTTGATGGGTAGGCGATGTGGGGGCTCGATCTTGGAATTCCATTACGTGATCTTCATATTACTTTCTCTTCACGCACCAGCACAGGGGAGTCAACAAATACTCGATAAGCCTTCCCTGTCCAGTGTCATTCTGTGTCTTCTTTTACTTGTATTCCATTCCTGTCTGACTCCAGTTCTCTTCTTCATGTGTAAGTGTGTGTATGTGTGTTTGTTGTTTTTTTTTTGGGGGGGGGGGGGGTTGGTTTAGTCTTTTGTTCCAGAACATGGACTGCCTTGTTAAAGTTATCAAGTAGTGTTATTTCCCTTCAATGTGTGTCCCATCAAAACCAGCGTGACTGTTCGAACGACACTATATATATATATATATATATATATATATATATATATATATATATATATATATATATATATATATATATATATATATATATATATATATATATATATATATATGTGTGTGCCATCGCCATCGTCATCATCATCCTCATCACCATCGCTATCCTGATCACCATCGTCATCACTCCTGTCGGTTGTGGAAAACAGCGTTTTATCTTACTTGCGAAACACGGATTTCTAGTTTGAGCCATCTTATTCAGTTCAGCTAACATGAGATCTCCATCCCCAGGGTCACAGACATAAAGACCAAATAATTATTTGAAAAAAAAAAAAACACATACACACACACACGGAGAAGAGAACTGAGGGCAGACATGAAAGGTATAAAGAAGATAATGCAAAAACAAAAACTTTAAACGGACGATGACACAAAACAGAATGGCTTGGCGCGGTTTTTTTTTTGGTTTTATTTTGAGAAGCTATGCTCCCATGGGAGCTGACAAGATATTGACTGGTCATGAGGTGTCCTAGGCTGGTTCCATTTCCGCTTAAAGCCGCCTTCTCCAGCCTCGATTTGACCGTCTCGCTTTTCAGTTATAATAATAATAATAGCCACTTCAGTCATAACTGACTATAGGAATGCGCCCCTGAGGTGACAGCCCTCAGCTGCTTATTTTCCTGGTGTTCCTTTCGACGTCGTTTTCTAATCTCTTCTGCTTGCCGTGAGAGCTTCTTTTCGTCCAATCTGAGGTCGTGCGATCGGCAGCTTCATCCTGTCAGGTTGCTGGGTTTATGTCCAGTTACCCTGCAGATTTCTATGGAGTCACTGAGGCTGGAAACATAATACATTACAAATGTTAGTCCCATAGCAGAACACTACCATAGGGGTGAAGTGTTAGAGACTTCACTATACTAGGTCCAGAATTGAGCTGTGAGGTGACCAGTTGCCATCCTCGTTGCCTTTTCCTTCCCAAACTCAAGAGCAAAGTCAGGTACAAATTTACAGCTGGGTAAACTGGGGCGTGTCAATACCGTGAATCGAACCCAGCACCGCGACAAACCAGCGCTAGAACCACTCTATCTCATATTACAAAGGGAACATTACACACACAAAAAGAAGGGGTGACATAGTACCCAGAAGATTAATCGTCGACGTGGCGGAGGACACATTACAAAAAAAAGTACAAGGCAACATCAAGCTAGCATTACACATAACGTAGACATGGAAATCAATAACGCACTCTTCCTCTACATCACAAACAGGAGAAGACAGAAAAATTCACTGAGAGAACATTGACGTATATTAAACTCTGGCCTCAGGCTATTACATAAACAAAGAAGAAATGCAACGATTCGTTGACAACCCTCTATCAACTGTCACTAATTTTTTTTTTCTTTTTTTAAATAATGCAGCGGTAGAAACAGCAAATATGTCACCTTAAAACAATTGCAACGAAAATAATAAAGTGCTATGGTCTGTTGCAGTGGTTCTCAAACTTATAAAAATCGCGCACCCCCTTATAAGAGTGAAGTTTTACTGGCTTTGATACACACTGGTCAACATGGGTCGAAAAACAAACGGGACCAAAGATGCATCAAAAGTGAGGAATGCAGTAAGCGACCCATAGCTTGACTGCTTGCGTCAGGGTCCGCGAACCAGAGCTGACCAAGACCCTACTCCACCTCCAAGTGGTGGTCCTGGAAACAGGCTGCATCACTGCAGTCTAGCTGAGAGAGTAGGGATCAAAGAGGGAAGGCTAACCCGGTCCCAAAAATGCCATGCCGAAAACGGATGTGTTGGGCCGGAAGGTGCAGATATCGCAGCTTTGCTGTAAACGGCGACACAACGTAACAAACGTCCTTTTCAGGATGAACGCAGAAGAAGAAGAAGATTTCCCGGTCCATCTCTGAGATATGTGTGTGGCGGGATTGTCTCCCCTGCTCTGCTGGAGTGTACCAACAATGGCCAAACTTAAGAGTATACAGATGAGAGTTTACAGAGGTATCAACTTTCGTACAAGATTACTCTTCGCAGAGATAATAATAGAAGAATGATGCTTCTATTTAAGGGAGCTTCATAAGATTTTAAAGAAAAGCACGCATAACAACTAAGATTATCTAAGCTATCTTACTTACTTAGTCGTTCGCCTTCTACCGTAAAGTGAAGAGGTTTGGAAGAGAGAGCGCCAGAATATCCTATCGGCTGTCTTCCTCCTGGCCCGGCTCCATTCTAGTCATCGGTCCTTCAAAGATTGTCTAATGTTGTCCTCCCAGCGGACTCTGGGTCGTCCTGGGGGTCTGGATCCCTGGCTCTTTGTTTCCCATGCTTGTCGTGGTAGCCGATCTTCTCCCATTCTGCAGACATGGCCAAACCATCTTAGTTGGGACTGTTCTACTTGGGTCTCCAGGGGGTGGGATTTTAGGCTTTGACGTATCGTCTGGTTGCGGACCATGTCTCTTCTTGTTACTTCAACCACCTTCCTCAGATACCTCATTTCTGAGGTTTGTATCTGGCTTTTGTGGGTTGTAGTCACTGCCCATGTCTCGCATCCATATGTCAAAACTGGGACATAGGTGGAGCGGTATACTGCCATCTTCGTTTTTTTACCAACATCTCTCTTGCTGAGGAATCCTCGATTTATGGCCTGAAAAAGTCTCCCAGCTGCTGCTTTTCGAGGGCCAACTCTTCTTTGATGCCTCCATTTCGTTCTATAATAGCTCCGAGGTATTTAAAGTGGTCGACCTGCTCCAGGACCTGTTCTCCCAGCTTAATCTGATGTCTTCTTTCTTCTCGTGATATCACCATGGATTTTGTTTTAGAGCTGCTTATGACCATCCCTCTCTTCTCCAGCTCTTCCTTCCAGACTTGCAGGTTGGATTGGAGATGTGCCTCTGATTTAGCAATCAGGGCAACATCATCAGCAAATGCCAGCTCTGAAATACAGACCTGTCTCATCTTCCAGTACCCCACTGAATATTTTCTTGTTCTCTCCTTACATGCCTTGATGACATCGTCCATGAGGTGTATGAAAATATAAGGTGACAGGGTATCACTTTGTCTTACACCAGTGGTGGTCCTGAACTCTTCTGACTTATGGTTTGCTGTCCTCACATAATTTCTGCAAGACTTGTAGAAGCTCTGTATAGCATGAATCAGAGGTGCTGGAATGTTCTTCCTTGCTAAACAGTCCCAAAGTTTGCTCCAGCGGACCCTGTCAAACGCCTTTTCCAGATCTATGAAACAAAGATGGATCTCACTCTTATACTCAAGGGCCTTTTTACTCGGCTGTCTGAGTGTGAAGAATAGGTCTTGAGTACTTCGGTTTGCTCGGAATCCGCACTGGACCTCATCCAATTGTGGCTCATCTAGGCGACGGAGTCTCTGCTCTAGGATTCTGGAGTAGATTTTACCAGGGACACTGAGAAGGGATATGCCTCTACGGTTTCCACATTATCGACTGTTACCCTTTTTGAAAATTGGTGTTATGATGGCAATCTCCCAATACTTTGGTATGGTCTTGGTTCACCACGCTGCCTGTAGGACCCTTAAGAGTAATAGGTCGCCTGATGATCCCATGTACTTAACCATTTCTGGTGTTATACCATCATGCCCTGCTGCTTTGCCCATCTTAATTTTCTCCAGTGCTGCCTTCAGTTCTTCCATCGTTATGTCATCTTCACCATCATTGGTTTTCTCTTCTGTGCTAATGGTTATCATTTCTGATGCTTCACCATGCTCACCATCCAGGAGTTCTGATAAATATTCTTTCAATCTTTCCATTACTTCCTTCGGGGCAGTAAGCAATTTGCCTTGCTTGTTTCCTTATAAATTTGAGAGGGCATTGTTTTTCCTTCCTCATGTTTGTCACGTGACTGATAATTTATTTTACCATTTCGTTCCATATGTTATTAACTCTTTTAATGTTCTGTTTTCCTAGACATTTTGTATTTCTTTTCTTTCATTTTTTTAACCTTTTCAAACCCCACCTGCGGTTTGTTTACGTTTGGCTGGCCTTCAGAATTAAAAATTCTTCAACAGTCAGCGTAGCGGTAACGTAATGTTATCTAAACGCACCTGTGGTCCGTCCGAACAGGGGGAATTTCTCTGGTCGCGCTAAGCCTTTGATCACGAGCGAGAGACGGTTTCTGTGAAAGAAACCGCTTGTCTGTGGGAGGTAACTTCTGCAGGTGGTCTCTGTGTTTGGCCTTCAGAACGCATTAGTGATCATAATATTATGTCTATCGGGGAAATTTTCTCAAAGTTGTTGCTTCTGAAACCTTTTGTCTTACTCTCGATTACGTGTTTCGCCGAACATCTGTAGAAATATGCAGGCCAGGTGTCCGGGGGGGGGGGGGGGGGGGGGGGGTCCTTTGTAATCTATAAGAGTAGACGGGTTTAATAAGCCAACACACTTGTGAATATTCCTGGCCCGTAGATGACCATATGAGACTTAGGCAGAGTTAGCACGGCAGTACTAGAATGTGTTTGCCTATGTTCTAGTCATTTTCGGGTTTCAGGGAGACCGAATCGCTAGAGCAGACTCCAGTCAGGCGAAGAACGTCATGTTCTCTTCGATCTAGAGGGTTTCGGAATACCGCTAGCGTCACGAGTCGTCAAACCCCGTTCCTGAATCAAAACCCCTTTTGTCAACGCCAAGTAAAGCTCACGCAGTGCAACGAGCCAACGCTAAATCTGGAACCACCTAATACAGTAGTAGTTCTCTACTCGCCCACTGGATTACCAGTCAGAGCATTTCGGTTTCCAGAATATCAAAATCGCCCAGCATGTCTATAGCAGAATCTGATATCACCCGCCTTTGTGTGCCTAAACGGGGCAGTCAGTCAAACCACAGTCAAACCAGTCCAAACCGGATTTAATGCCAAGCAGAGCCTAGCCCCGGATGAGAGCGCATGGGACCGTTTGTCCTCAAGTAACCTCGTCTTGGGTGTATTTTCTGGATACTTAAAACCTCGCACGTATGAGCAGCCATCTATGGAGAGTTCCAGCCCCCCTCACGCAAGTAGCGGTCACCAACGTATAGCACCTACAAGGAAAGTTATGCAGTCTATTCAAATCATCTTGAATGATATATGCACGTAAGACACTTTCTGGAGCTAGCACATTTGGTCCCACGAAAGCGGACAGGCTGTCGCTCAGTTCGTTTAATTGGTCAGCAGGAGATAAACAGCGTCTTCCAGTTTTCCCTCACGCATTTAAGGTCACCAAAGCATAGCACCAACAAGGAAAGTTTGGTATTTCACTTCATTCATCTTGAAGGATATTTATCTGTAAGACACTTTCTGGAGCTAGCTTCTGGTCCCACGAAAGCGGACAGGCTGACACGCAGTTTATTCATTTGGTAAAACGGAGGTAAAGAGAGTCTTCCAGTCCACCTCGCGCAAGTAGGGAGGAGTCACCAACGATAGCGCCTATACAGCGATTTTATTCAAGTTAATTCCATCACCCATGGAGGATATGTACGAAAAAACCACTTACTGGAGCTATTTCATCTGGTCCCCGAAAGCGGACGGACTGACACTCGATTTATTTATCTCTCCGTGTTCTACAGGTTTTATGAGTGTTGGTGGTGTGTGTGTTTGTGGGTGTGTATTTGCATTATTGATGATTATTGATGACTTGATGATTATTTTGATTAGTGATGTAATTTTATGTTGTTGGTGATGAAATGCATTATTTTCATACATGCTTCTTCATTTAATAAAGTTTACACCTTTATTAATGCGCTGTTCATGACCCTTCCATCCATAATTAACTTGTTTTAGCTCTTTACTATACTGTTACGCACAAATAATTACTTTTTTCAAAGCCTTTGTATGATCATTTTTCGTATGTATGATCATTTTTTGACTGAAGTGTGTATTATGTTTTTTACAGTCAAAGGGACATAATCCGAGTTATCGAGACTACAATTTTTTAGGAGTTTGCCTTCTCTTGTATAGAGACACGTTCGGTCTATAATTTCTTGAACGAAGCGTGACCATATCTCCTTATTTGGTAGTATCAGTCAACTGTTGTAGATGCCTGAAACCTTTCTTAACGCTTCTGTTCATGACCATAAAAGGCGCGACTGTGTAAGACTTTTATCTCGAATGTTCTTAGAATCGTCTTATTGTGAACGGCGACTCAGAGATTGTCGCTCTGCGCATGTCTCGACTTGGTTTTCGTTTTGTTGTTCCGCCCAGCTCGGGCAGTTTAGAAATGGTCTGAGAAGCGAGCAGACGCGACCTGCGTCTTGTGATTTTCTGAGGGAAATACATTGTCTTTGTGAGTTAGTTAGCTAACTAGACTATTTCCCAGTATTATTCAAGCCTGCCTGGAGGCATATGTTCATGGTTGATTTTCCGAAATAAGGTAATTCCTCTTGTATCGAACTTTATGCTATCATCTAGAGGTTCGTCATTTTGTCGCCTTTTTGCTCGCCTGTGTGATTCAAAATGGAGAGGTACTTTGACTAGGATTAAGTCACCGGTATCTTTATACCTGAACTAGTTATATATATATATGGGTCGCTCTAGACCAACAAGACTATTGTCTGTGTTCCAGGATTCGTTATATCAGAGATCACGTCCAAGTCAGATGGTTAGACTTAGGAAGGTTATAAAGGTCGAGCTGACCTGTAATCCATGTATGCTATTCACGTGCAGACAGTAAACGGACTTATTGTATACATCTGATCTGCTAGCATCAGGAAGGGAATAATTATTATTGTCTATGAACATTGAAGATCTGCAGCTGACACTGTTGCAGAAGTTATATATATATATTATTTATAAAGCTTCACGAACCAGAACTTTATGATATCTGTTTACCATACAACTATGGAGTATTGAATCCTACATGACTATCAGTTAATATGATTTTGAATGCTGCATTCGTTATACTGTGCTGATGATGACATAAATATCATGACTGTTTTGTGGCGTGCAATAAATGGTATAAAACTAAAGCGAAGTTACCATTTCTATGACTCTACACGTCATGTTGCCTGTGGTGTACCCTGTGAACTGTTCTACTGCAACACACACAGCAACATTCTAAATCAGAGAAGACACCTACATCTTGCACTTTAATACCAGGTGTCGATAGGGGTGGCAAGTTATCATTTCAGCTCAAATCCACCCTTATCATTTTTGGTGGCCAGTGTGGGGATCGAATTTCTAAAGTTAACCGGAGTAGAATAACGTGTAGTATTAGGATGTCTCCAGTTCTGGGAAGAAGAATCACCCTGGAATTGATTACTATGATTCTGGGCATAATTACGGTTACTCTTTTTATTGAAATTTTGCTGGCTACCCTGAAATTTACGCATAAAATTTGGGCCATAAGGTGCTGCCGAAGCAACTGGCAGACCTTCTTTTACTTTAGAGTTGCTAATGGTTATGTGAGGATGCGCAGTAACATACTGGCTACAGTATTCTTCCATTTCTTTTATGTTTTTAGGCTTACGCTCATGAAGAAAAGAAAGAAAAGCTTCATTAACAGAAGACATAACCTTGTCTCTAAGTAGTAAGTCCATAAGAGCTTCAAATGTACTCTCTGTTTTAGACAACTCAACCCATCGTAAAAAAGTAAGACGGATGCCTGAGATGAATTCAGAGAATTCAACTCCAGTTTCTGGTAACATGTTTTTAAATTTAAGACGATATCCGTCCTCGTTAAGTTGGTACTTCTTTAACAATGCCGCCCTGACAACCTCATAGTTGTTCTTGTCAGGCACATCTACCATACCCAACAAAGTCAAAGCATCACCTCTAAGTATCTTGGACAGATGATAAACATATAATGTTTTATCTATATTATGCACCTTACATGCACTTTCAAATCTATCTAGATAAAATGTTATATCATCAATTGAAGCATTGAATGCTGGTAAATTAAGCTTGAAATCAACAGCATTAGACTTATTAGCAGATGATACCTTATTAGCATCATTAGCATTACTAGATAACTTCAACTTTTCTAACTCCAAAGCTAAGAGTTTTTCTTCATGCTCCATTTTTGCTTTTCTCTCATCAGCTTCTCTTTGTAACCTTCTTTCTTCAGCCTCAGCCTGTAACTTTCTTTCTTCAGCCTCAGCCTGTTTTTCTAATCTTTTATTTTCAGCCTCTATTTCAAGTCTCTTATTTTCAGCTTCTTTTTCAAGTCTCTTATTTTCAGCTTCTTTTTTCAAGTCTCTTATTTTCAGCTTCTCTTTTTTGTTTTTCCATTTCCATTTGTAATCTTTTCTCATCTACCTGCATCTGCAGTTTTAAATTTTCAGCATCTATTCTCTTTTGTTCAGTTTGTTCTTTCATTTTCTTTTCTTCCGACTTCAATGCCTTGGCATATTGAACAGTCGCAAATTCTTCTAATTTATCACCTGTCTTCCCAAGGGCTTTACCCTGCTCAATAAAGTACTCAAATGTAGACATGATGTCTAAAATGTGAGTACAGAACCTGAAATAATTAATTATCTTATTTCAATCTTAATAGAAACAAGACTTAATAAAGTGCTTGTGTAATCACTATGTTTACCCCCAATCTCTGTGGGAAACAAGACTTGACACCAACTTGTATTATCAAATGTATAATAATATCACAAGTCACCTCTTAATTATCAGTGCACTACACAAATCAGTGCATAACCATCAGTTATTTATCATAACTGCACTACAATAGTGCATAAGCAAAAAACCACCAGTTAGTTATGATAAGTGCACTATAGACCAATAGTGCATGAGCATATATGTAACAATAGTGAAAGCTAACTATGCAAGAACTATGCAAACAATAACAAGACAATGTAAACAATAACAAAGGTCACCAACAATGTAAACAATAACAAAGATCAAAGTCAAATGTAAACAACAACAAAGATCAAAGTCAATGTAAACAAAAACAAAGATCAGAGTCAATGTAAACAATAACAAAGATCAAAGTCAATGTAAACAACAACAAAGATCAAACAATATGAAAACATTCGCATAAGTCAAATAAATAAACAGCGAAACTAAAAAGAAATGTGATGACAAAATGCGAAGATATGACAAACAAATGACGCTACAGTGTATACACAAAAATATACGTAAAGAACTGAATAATAGATAGGGGAGACCTACAAATACAAACAATCGAAATCGAAACTAAAAAAACAGAAAGAAAGAGAGAAAAGAAAAAGAAAAAAAAAATATACAAGAAACAAAAATAAAGCACAACTCGTCACAACTAAACAGATATAGCAACGATTGTCGCTAGCAAATTTCACAGTAGGAAATTCGCACAGTCCCTAACGAAAACGCTAACAGTAGAACCTCTGTGACGTGGTATCTTCTACTGAAAGACACCGCCCAACCGAGAAAACCCGCTGAATATAAACATATAAATATACAAATACAAATAACATATAACATGTAACAAACAGCAAAAAGTGTGAAAGAATTTAGAAGGCTCAGCTAGAACATAAGGGCACAGTTCACAAACAAAACAGGCCACTTAACTTCTATGTATCCACAACGTCAGCACAGTTCAGAACAGGATGTGATCAGCATTCTCAGGACAATGATCCAACGTTGATCCATATCTGCTCTCGTAAACTGCCATGACGAAGGAAATGAGCTTCTGACAGGAAACAGCTTCTGAACTTGACCTTCTGAATTCTACAAATTGACTTGAGCACTTGACCTTCTGAATCTGCAACAGTACCTCTGAGACCGGAACAGTTGTTACGGCACTTGTCCTTCCTCTTAACAGATCAGGAAATCCATTCGCTCGGTACTTGTCCTTCTAGTTGTAGACAAACTTCAATACTGCCGAGCAGCGCCGGGTAGTTTCAAAATATCAACAACTGTCAGTAATGCCGCGTCTTTCAAAAAATTTCATCAAAGGTGATGAATAGAAACTGCAACGTTGTCTTGTAGTCTGCTGATGATGTCTGGGTTTGTTGACCCCCTTGATAGCTGGTATCAGAGTAAACCAACATATGGCCACCAAAAATGATAATGGTGCGCCAAAATGCCAGGTTGAACCAACGACTGGCCACCAAAAATGATAAGGGTGGATTTGAGCTGAAATGATAACTTGCCACCCCTATCGACACCTGGTATTAAAGTGCAAGATGTAGGTGTCTTCTCTGATTTAGAATGTTGCTGTGTGTGTTGCAGTAGAACAGTTCACAGGGTACACCACAGGCAACATGACGTGTAGAGTCATAGAAATGGTAACTTCGCTTTAGTTTTATACCATTTATTGCACGCCACAAAACAGTCATGATATTTATGTCATCATCAGCACAGTATAACGAATGCAGCATTCAAAATCATATTAACTGATAGTCATGTAGGATTCAATACTCCATAGTTGTATGGTAAACAGATATCATAAAGTTCTGGTTCGTGAAGCTTTATAAATAATATATATATAACTTCTGCAACAGTGTCAGCTGCAGATCTTCAATGTTCATAGACAATAATAATTATTCCCTTCCTGATGCTAGCAGATCAGATGTATACAATAAGTCCGTTTACTGTCTGCACGTGAATAGCATACATGGATTACAGGTCAGCTCGACCTTTATAACCTTCCTAAGTCTAACCATCTGACTTGGACGTGATCTCTGATATAACGAATCCTGGAACACAGACAATAGTCTTGTTGGTCTAGAGCGACCCATATATATATAACTAGTTCAGGTATAAAGATACCGGTGACTTAATCCTAGTCAAAGTACCTCTCCATTTTGAATCACACAGGCGAGCAAAAAGGCGACAAAAATGACGAACCTGTAGATGATAGCATAAAGTTCGATACAAGAGGAATTACCTTATTTCGGAAAATCAACCATGAACATATGCCTCCAGGCAGGCTTGAATAATACTGGGAAATAGTCTAGTTAGCTAACTAACTCACAAAGACAATGTATTTCCCTCAGAAAATCACAAGACGCAGGTCGCGTCTGCTCGCTTCTCAGACCATTTCTAAACTCCCCGAGCTGGGCGGAACAACAAACGAAAACCAAGTCGAGACATGCGCAGAGCGACAATCTCTGAGTCGCCGTTCACAATAAGACGATTCTAAGAACATTCGAGATAAAAGTCTTACACAGTCGCGCCTTTTATGGTCATGAACAGAAGCGTTAAGAAAGGTTTCAGGCATCTACAACAGTTGACTGATACTACCAAATAAGGAGATATGGTCACGCTTCGTTCAAGAAATTATAGACCGAACGTGTCTCTATACAAGAGAAGGCAAACTCCTAAAAAATTGTAGTCTCGATAACTCGGATTATGTCCCTTTGACTGTAAAAAACATAATACACACTTCAGTCAAAAAATGATCATACATACGAAAAATGATCATACAAAGGCTTTGAAAAAAGTAATTATTTGTGCGTAACATATACTCTCTATGTTTGATAAGAAAAAAGACTGAGAGCAGGAGGTGCTTAGACAGTAAAAGTGAGTTGAGGCTTGGAGAGAGAGATCATTTTGGTAAATCTTCTTCCAGGTTGTCTCAAGTCCATCTCCTATTTACACCTTTCTGTGTGTGTAATCTATAACTCTGTCAGTCCACTATCCCTTGTCGATTTCACTACTGTTGTCCAACTCGACAAATACTCTACACATTACTCAACCACGACATATAATGGCAGGCTCGCCGAGATATTTTGAGCTACATTTGATGCACATATAATGGAGGTTGCAGTCTGGTATGAATCTCTCACAAGATTCTATTCTGATTCTTAGAGTTAGTGTTCTGCAGATTATAGGAATTGCTATCCCTAGACATATCGAACTATTTCGTTTGGAGGAAGTCGGAACAGCGTTTTTTCTCCACAGCAATCATAAATATTAAGTTACATTTATTGTTCATGCTACACATGAGACAGCTGGTAAGGTTGATGGTAACACTGCTGAGTTTTTGGTTGACAAATCTGACGACTATTGTTGTAAAAGTCAGAAAAAAAAATTTTAAGGGTTAATATTTCTTCAGGAGTACAGTAGCTCTTTAGTCTGAGATAAGAAGCTACAGATAGTCAGTTACTAGCTTGCATCTGTACCAAGGGAGGGTGTTCATTCGGATGATAGTAACCAATCCTCTCAATAGCTTAGTACTGACAGAAGTGGGGTGAAGTGATAGTAATAAGTTTTACATCACTTACATTTTTTGGAGTTTTTTGGGGTTTTTGCTTGTCGCAATCAGAGTAGCTACAAACTTTCTTGTTTTTAAAGTTCCCAGGCCAGCCTAGATTTTATTGATTATTAAGTTAATCAGCACCTAGTGGACTAGGTAACTAAGATCTTTAGGTTCTATTCTTCTATAGTGTTTGCTCACCCTGATATAATGGCCGATCTAGATAAAGTGCATAGGATTGCCCTCGAGGTAGCTAAGTACATGGAGTACCAGGATAGCGAAATCCAGCCCTTTCTAGAATTTGCAGTAAGCCTGCAGGATCAATACGAGGTAGACAACTGGTTTAACAGCCGTTTAATCCTGGCATGGTCCTGTAAACAAACTGGGGAGAGCGAAGCATTCACCCGACTGTATGTAGAAGAAGTGATAGAAGAGGAGAAGCAATTGGAAATAAAACGACAAGAACGGGAGGAGCAATGGGAAATAGAACGACAAGAACGGGACAAGCAATGGGAAAAGGAGCGACAAGAAAGGGACAGACTAAGCCAAGGAATGGAAACAGATACTAAACGTAGTCACGCTAGTTCTCCTTCTTCTGCGCCCTTGTCTGACCACGCCCCTATTAACCTTGCGCTTCTGATAGATAGCTTGTCTGCTAAAACCGTGCCCCAACTTCAGAGAATTGACTTTCCTCGGGACTTGGATCCGAAGCCCGAACTAGGAAAGAATTTATGTCGGGATAGCAGACCTAAAGCCACGGGAAAAATTACGCAACGTTCCCAGGCATGGAAACTGCACAAAGGTGAGAGAGGTGCTAACAAGCATTATAATACGGATTGTTCCCGTCTGGCAAGCAGCGAACCCCGAGCCTCTCATGCTCCAGATCAAGCAGCACCTAACCGACACGTGACGTCGAGAAAAGAGAGCCACACCCTATCACGTTATATTTCGCAAGATTCCCGGCCGGACAGCGAAAAACCATATGCAGAGGCGTATCCCTCCAACTCAACGATCGGAGAAAGGAGGTGCCGCTCCTCTTATCACCCTGAGCTTAAAAGGTGCAAGAATAAGTCGCCTGCTCAAAGGGGTAAACTTTCCAAACCGTTCCAAGGAACTTTGGAAAAACACACCGAGAGTTTTTTCTCGGGCACTTCGCGATCTAACGGGATCTGAAACCGTCCAGTCCTTTGCATGCAGACTGCGGAGCCTGTAATCCAGGAAGTGGATCTCGCATTGCAGGACATTTGCCAACCGACGCCATTAACTTCCTCAGGGGAGGGCAAAGTTGACGTTTATGGTGGACACAGGGTTCCAGGCGAAGGGATCCCTGGTACTCCATCTGAGTCTCTCACACTTCTCAGGGCAGAAGACAGTGAGAAAAGCTGCCTTACTACTTCACAAGGAGTCATTGTTGAGAGCCTTGGCTCACGTCATGCTAGTAACGGTAAAGCGACTCAACAAACTCTGCAACTCGCAGATAATACCTACCTTTCTTCAAAGATAGAAGCTACGGAGATCTGTTATGATTTAGTAGAACCCCAGAATGCGATCGATTACTCTCTGCTTCAGGCAGCTGAGTTCTCTCATTCAAATCGCATTATTCCAGTGGTCTCAACCCCACTGATGGACAGCAAAGTAGTCGCCCCCGCCAGGCCATTACAGAGCAACTTGATCATTTCCGTTGACCAAGCCAGAGTTGTGAGTGGCAAGGCAAGGAAAGCTCCAGACCCACCTTTAGACGGCACAGGTCTGAAGATTGATCAATGCTCCCACCGAAACAGGGGAGTAGGTGTCGAGAGGCCGAAAAAAATGCTAACATTTCTTCGGCCAACGAACGGCTTTATTTGCCAACTAGGGATACACGCGTGCGGAAAATCCCGATAGACTGCAGCTATAGAGGGTTATTCAAGTCCACGCCCGTGACAGGTAAACCCATAACGAAACGTAAACAGCCCGAGCCCAGCAATGATTACACTGCACATAACAGGCGGATTACCTACGCAGTGGCCAGTGAGTTCAGGCGGGGCCGAAACCCACAACAGGTGCGGATAATTTTCCGGACCATAAACAGGCACAGCGAATTGTGGAAGCAAGGTCAGGTTCACACGGAAACGAATTGCGTCAGTGCCGACTGGCCTCGCAAAATCCCATTCGCTGAACGTCTATTAGACAGAGGGAAGAAAAGAAATGAACTCGGAGCTAGTCATACAGTACTGACAGAAGTTGGATACGATTTTGGTTATAATTATAGGATGTTCTAAGGACATGTAATGAACGTCTATGGAAAAGATAAATTACTGTAATTCAGTCCGTGTTCCTCGAACTGTGAAAGGGGGGGGGGGGGGACCTGTCACGTGACTGATAATTTATTTTACCATTTCGTTCCATATGTTATTAACTCTTTTAATGTTATGTTTTCCTAGACATTTTGTATTTCTTTTCTTTCATTTTTTCACCTTTTCAAACCCCACCCGCGGTTTGTTTACGTTTGGATGGCCTTCAGAATTAAAAATTCTTCAACAGTCAGCGTAGCGGTAACGTAATGTTATCTAAACGCCCCTGTGGTCCGTCCGAACTGGGGAAATTTCTCTGGTCGCGCTAAGCCTTTGATCACGAGCGAGAGACGGTTTCTGTGAAAGAAACCGCTTGTCTGTGGGAGGTAACTTCTGCAGGTGGTCTCTGTGTTTGGCCTTCAGAACGCATTAGTGATCATAATATTATGTCTATCGGGGAAATTTTCTCAAAGTTGTTGCTTCTGAAACCTTTTGTCTTACTCTCGATTACGTGTTTCGCCGAACATCTGTAGAAATATGCAGGCCAGGTGTTTTCGGGGGGGGGGGGGGGGGAAGAGCGTCCTTTGTAATCTATAAGAGTAGACGGGTTTAATAAGCCAACACACTTGTGAATATTCCTGGCCCGTAGATGACCATATGAGACTTAGGCAGAGTTAGCACGGCAGTACTAGAATGTGTTTGCCTATGTTCTAGTCATTTTCGGGTTTCGGGGAGACCGAATCGCTAGAGCAGACTCCAGTCAGGCGAAGAACGTCATGTTCTCTTCGATCTAGAGGGTTTCGGAATACCGCTAGCGTCACGAGTCGTCAAACCCCGTTCCTGAATCAAAACCCCTTTTGTCAACGCCAAGTAAAGCTCGAGCAGTGCAACGAGCCAACGCTAAATCTGGAACCACCTAATGCAATAGTAGTTCTCTACTCGCCCATTGGATTACCAGTCAGAGCATTTCGGCTTCCAGAATATCAAAATCGCCCAGCATTTCTATAGCAGAATCTGATATCACCCGCCTTTGTGTGCCTAAACGGGGCAGTCAGTCAAACCACAGTCAAACCAGCCCAAACCGGATTTAATGCCAAGCAGAGCCTAGCCCCGGATGAGAGCGCATGGGACCGTTTGTCCTCAAGTAACCTCGTCTTGGGTGTATTTTCTGGATACTTAAAACCTCGCACGTATGAGCAGCCATCTATGGACAGAGTTCCAGCCCCCCTCACGCAAGTAGCGGTCACCAACGTATAGCACCTACAAGGAAAGTTATGCAGTCTATTCAAATCATCTTGAAGGATATATGCACGTAAGACACTTTCTGGAGCTAGCACATTTTTTCCCACGAAAGCGGACAGGCTGTCGCTCAGTTCGTTTAATTGGTCAGCAGGAGATAAACAGCGTCTTCCAGTTTTCCCTCACGCATTTAAGGTCACCAAAGCATAGCACCAACAAGGAAAGTTTGGTATTTCACTTCATTCATCTTGAAGGATATTTATCTGTAAGACACTTTCTGGAGCTAGCTTCTGGTCCCACGAAAGCGGACAGGCTGACACGCAGTTTATTCATTTGGTAAAACGGAGGTAAAGAGTCTTCGAGCCCACCTCGCGCAAATAGGGAGGAGTCACCAACGATAGCGCCTATACAGCGATTTTATTCAGGTTAATTCCATCACCCATGGAGGATATGTACGAAAAAAACCACTTACTGGAGCTATTTCATCTGGTCCCCGAAAGCGGACGGACTGACACTCGATTTATTTATCTCTCCGTGTTCTACAGGTTTTATGAGTGTTGGTGGTGTGTGTGTTTGTGGGTGTGTATTTGCATTATTGATGATTATTGATGACTATTGATGATTATTTTGATTATTGATGTAATTTTATGTTGTTGGTGATGAAATGCATTATTTTCATACATGCTTCTTCATTTAATAAAGTTTACACCTTTATTAATGCGCTGTTCATGACCCTTCCATCCATAATTAACTTGTTTTAGCTCTTTACTATACTCTCTATGTTTGATAAGAGAAAAGACTGAGAGCAGGAGGTGCTTAGACAGTAAAAGTGAGTTGAGGCTTGGAGAGAGAGATCATTTTGGTAAATCTTCTTCCAGGTTGTCTCAAGTCCATCTCCTATTTACACCTTTCTGTGTGTGTAATCTATAACTCTGTCAATCCACTATCCCTTGTCGATTTCACTACTGTTGTCCAACTCGACAAATACTCTACACATTATTCAACCACGACAATGTTCTTTAGGGTCTTATAGAACAATTTCTGGTTTTCTTGTGCATCATTTTCTAGCTTTTCTCCAAATTCTTCCCAGGACTTCTGTTTTGCTGCTAGCACCTTGTTCTTTGCTTCTGTTCTGAATGTCACATATTCTCTATATTTCTCCATTTGTCATGTTGTGTTTTTAGCTCCTAAGTATTGATTCCATGCCATTTTCTTCTCTCTTATTTTCTCTTTGACTTCCTCTGTCCACCAAGATGTCCTCTTTCTCTTGTTCCCAAGTCGGACTTCACCACATGCTTCTGCAGCAGCTGTCGTTATGATGTCCTTGAATTTAATCCAGAGGGTTTCCAAGTCATCAGGTTGTTCTTCTGTGTTTCTCACCGCTGCAGCAATAAGCCCCTGCTATCTGGTCTTAATTTCTGGCTCTCCCAGCTTGTAGGTCTTAATGCTCATTTCTCCCGTTCGTTTACTTAGTTTCTTGTGTGATGTTGGGCAGTTCCTAGGCTGAGCAACTCTTTCAGTTGTTCTTTTGATTGTAAGCAGGTAGTGATCACTTCCAATCTCTGGCCCCCTCGAGACTCTAGCATCCCGGACATATTTGAATGAGCTCCTCCTAACAATGGCATAGTCGATCACTGACTTCTCATTCTTTGTTGGTTCACATCTAGTGTATGCATGTATGCGCTTATGGGGGAACTTTGTGTTTGTAATGATCAGATTCTGCTCACTCTAAGGAGTCGCTTTCCATTGTTATTGAGAGTATCTTCTCCATATCTTCCGATAACTCCACCCCATCTAGCATGGTCTTTTCCAACTCTGGCATTGAAATCTCCGAGCATGATAATTTCATCTAGGCAGTCATCCACTGTCCTTTGAAGCAGCTCGAAGAATTCCTCCTTGACTTCTGCTCTCTCATCCTCATTTGGCCAATACACTATGACCAGGTTGACTATGGTTTCTCCTTCTTTTAGTTTTACAACCACAATGCGCTCCGAGACAAAGTTCCATCCCTTGATACTATCTTTTTGGTTTTTGGCCACAATGCAACCCACACCCCCTTTAGCTCTTTCAGATGTGGGTACACCACTGTAGAGCATCTTGTTGCCATCGAGATCCATGACTCCTTGTCCTTTATTCTTTGTTTCCGTTATAGCCAGGATTTCTAGTTTTGTTTTCCTCATCTCTTCCACCTGCTCCTCTTCTTTCCCATTTATACTTCTTGTGTTCCTAATTCCATAAGTCGTAGTCCGTTCCAGTTCGTCGCCTTTAGAATCAGTCCGGTTTTCTCTCTTGTAGTTCTCGTAATCAAAAGTTTAACGCAAACAGGTGATTGGCCTGTTGTGCCTTTGCATGGTGGAGGGGCTGCCCCCTTACGGCCTCCATGCAGGCCGCCCTCCTCCTTTTTCAGCCGGACTTGGGACCGGCCTAGGCGGAGTTCTAAGCTATCATGAACTTATTATTCTCCCGCCCCTTCTGTGAGGTAATATATTTTCGCTCGTACTTTTGAATCCCCAGCTGAAAGTGATTCAGCAACTATTAAATTAATAGCTCCATATGATTATGTATTTAAAACAATAGGAGTCATACGTTTACAGATATACAATTCACTTAATAGTGATTAATCCAACTGTAGCTTTACAGTTACAGATAATCAGGTTTAATAATCACTTATAGTTTAACAATGTAAAACAAATAACGTTTATAAGAAAGAAGCGATGATATTTATTATCATCGGATGATTTAAACTGTGGCGGAAATTAAGAAAAGTGTAAAATGTTCGTTGGCTTCGCTGTTAAAGTACTTAGCTTCCGGTGTGTGCCGGTTGGCATATGCTTTAGCCGCTGTTGATTCCAAAAGTTGCCTTTGAATTGTATTTCTCTACAATAGTCAAGTCTGGGGGCTGTAACACGTCTCATGCATTATGGCTGAGGTAATTACAAAGATTGTCAAGCGTCTTCAAGACCCGTCTGATGTTGGTGTCTAGCGTCGACTGCTGTCAACTTGTACCACCGAGTGGATGCTGGGTTCCGTCACTGCTGGTAATGTGAACCACAAACCCAAGTTTTTTTCTGGGGAACACAAACATTTTGCACAGGAAACGTCCGAATATTGTTGAGAAACTGATTTAGGATGCCGTCTCTTTCGTGTGTGTTAGGAGTCTATGTGCACTTGAAGTTGGATCCTAGGACTTAAAGCGCAAAGCGATGTCTCTGGGGCTAATCTCTTCTAATCTTAGAATTCACTTCCAGTCCTATAGCCTGTCCTATATTTGGGTCCTAATATTCCGTGTTCCTGGCTGACTATGATTTCTTCTTGATGAAATTGTAAGTCAGTGAAGTAGTCTTTTTTTTTTTAAATACAGTTTTGCCTCGTTTTGGCAAGGCGCGTCCAGTTCAACCTAGTCGGTTATATTAGGGCGCATGTCCAAACATAAAAGACCCTTAGGTCTGGAGTAAATTAAACAGCGCTGTAGAATATAAGCGAAATTTTCTACTACACACCCAGGTTGCTACTTGGAGGAGACGTCCAATCGGCAGCAGTCTATCTTAGCATCTCTAACGCCACACGAATTGCGAATAAGTGTCTGATTTTGGTAGGGGTCCTCCCCAATACCCTCATATAGAACATTACTACATGACTTACTTACTTACTTAGTCGTTCCCCTTCTACCGTGAGGTGTAGAGGTTACTACATGACAACATAAGATATTTCCCTTTACATGTGATTTTCAAACTTCATGACCATATAAGGTCTTGCTAATCCGTTGTTTATTATCATGTTTACAAACTCACTACTATACATTCCTTTCACTGATAATACCTTCCAAATTGTTACTTTCTCGTAGTTGATTTTCACAACAAATTCCATCTGCCGGAAGTATTATATCACTATTCCTGTCTTAATCTTTAACGAGATGTCTTCCGACATCCCAGTGAAATCCGCCGTGTATTTGGGCACGTTATGTTTGCAAACTGACACCTTATTTCCCAATTACCGTGTGTCATCCATATTGGAAAACCTGAACTACATGCTTTGTGGCAATTATCTGCTACCGATGTTCCCTTTTCAAACGTTTGTTAAATCAACCCGTCTCGCTACTTACTGGCGCTTTTTCTGTTACACAACGTAAACACTTCAACCTGCACGAATAGAAGTCCATGTTGCTTCAAACAGGTCAAGAGGTCAGGTAATAGTAAGGGGGTGACAAGCAGGACAAGATATAATAAGATAATCGTGAAACGATGAGAACGTAAACAATAAACAGTTGCGTTTGGCAGGGATAGTTCGAGTATGGCCTGAGAAAACTGAAGACCAGAAAAGAGAACGAACGTATTTTGTCACAATGCGTACCACACTTTCAGACACACTGGTCAACATGAATCGAAAAACAAACAACCGAACTCATTTCACGGTCCATCTCTGGGAACAACGAACCACACTTTGAGACACGCTGGTCAAAGCGGATCTAAAAACAAACATTCAAATTCATTTCACGGTCCATTATGTTGTATTTATCGCAGACATAACTGAAATCGACTATCGTTTCTAAAATAGGCGAACCTTTACTGAAGAAAGGAACTATTGTACCGACTACGCACATTGCTCATCTGTCAATTAATTAAACTCGGGTCGTTGACAAATTATCCACAATGCCCTGCAAGTATCTCCCCCCAAAAAATAACACCAAAGTACGGTATTTACTGTCTGGCGATTTAAGGAAAAATAAAAATAAGAACAAATCTGTCAGGGCCCAGTGGCGTAGCTACAAATGTAAGAGGCTCCCGGACATAACAAAATGGAATGGGAGCTCTCTTTTTATAATAGGCTTAACAACTATAGCCTAATCCAAATTCGGTATCTCTGTTTTACACAAAAACTTACTTCATCAACATCAGCAATCTTCAGGGGGCTACTACTAATAGTAGTACAATTTTCATTCATCTTATTAGATGTTTAAAACAGCTATTAACGTCAGTCTTGTCGTCAGGTCTTCAAACCATAGGCTTTCAACAAATGTGTGCCTATTTGGCATCAAAAGTAAGGCTGGCAGGGATGGACGTATGAGAGGATGCATCCATCGTGTATACAACCAGCGCGCTACAGGAACAATTAGCATTCATACTTTTCGACGTTTTGATGAGGGAGACTGAGCTTCTATGGGTTTGCCCGGAGTGCAGTGATGTCAATTCTGATCAACAATCGTTCGTGTCACCCATGTTCACAGATTTTCAAACTATGTCCCATGTTACCCACGCTGGCAAATGATACCATTATCATCACCACAATTACCCTTTAATTTCCTGTGAAATCAGTTCTTCTGTCTTGTCGTTTATTCACCACCCTCAGCCACCAAGGAGCGAAGGACTTGACCAATTCACACCAAGTCCTACTTTGTCCTCTATCTTGACTTTCCATGTCTTCCATGTCTTGTTTATCTCTTTCTTCTGCCATACGTAAAAGTTCTTTCTATCCATTTCCTATGTCATTTATGTTTTTATTCAACTCCCTTCTCCGTGCATTTTTTTTTTTTTTTTTTTTTTTTTGTGTGGATCTTCTTTTATTTTCATTGTTAGGGGAATTTCAGAACAAGACCTGCCTTGCAATGTCGTCAACTAGTTTCCTCAGCGTGCGCCATATCCAAAGCCAATATTTCTCTTCTCTCATCACCTCATGCTCCTCCGGTGCTTGTCTCATCCTTTCTCACCAGTGCCACATCTGTGATCCTACCACGCCATTTCAATCCTTCTACTCAGTGCAAACACCTATTTATGAATGTCAGTCATTTCTAGGTTGTCGATGTAGTTGTTCTTTTTGCACCTTTGACATTTCAATTCAACATTCTTACTTTTGTGTTGGACTTGGTTTCAAGAGATTGTCGTAGATTTTATCAGATAGGTAATAGATGTTTATAGTCCTGTCTGAGCAGAGGTGATAGTGATAACTATGTGAAAGTAAGGGGTAAGAAATAGTTTCATCACGAGGTGATCGAGTAAGAGAAAGGACAGTCTCTGGATAGAATAATTTATCTAACCCAGCCTATCTGGACGACTAAATTTAAATCAGACGCACTTTCTCTCCTTGTACGAAAATACAAGTTACACTGCACTCACATGCACACAATTCTGTGACAAATACGCACGAACGTGAAAACAAAATTGCAAAAGAAGAAATTAATCAAATAGGTTCTCCTCCTCTGGTAAAGGAAAAGAAAAGACGATCACAACAGAGGTTAATTAACCCAAAAGATCAAAAGTTAACTATAAGTTATGAAATAGTCAGTATGGGAAAAGAATAGGTCCTAATGTAATCTATCCCGTGACTACTCAGATTAGTGAGATAAAAAAAAGAAAGAAGAAACCACATAAGTATATGATGTTAAAAAAAGACATAAGTTTCTTTCTCCGTTCATTCAATTCACACCCATTCAGTGGCCACTTTCAGACTTTTGCTTACTCCAGTAGTTGTCGCAGGCATTCCAAGGAAATACACTAATAAGTAATAAGACTATTTAGTGTCAAATTTAAGTTTTGCCAAATCCAGCCCCAGACTCGCCGTAGTTGCTGACTGCAAATTTCACGGGAGTCGCTAGAGTCGGTGATTTAATTTGTCCAGGATACAATAAGTTATCTATGCCTTCAGTTGGTTGGAGTAAGGTTCATACGTGGTGATCGCCGACGTAGGATGAATAGAACATATATATAGTTCCTATGTTGTTTAGCCTCAGGTGGCTGAGACGATAGGTTAAGTTACACAAATGTTGCTGACAATATATTTCGCCAAAGCTGGCTGATGAGATTGATATAAGTAAATCTGGTAATAGTTCTGGTCCAGTTAATATTATAATTTAATGGTTCTATTCTGGTTTCTCTCATGAAAATGGGGAAAATTGGACCACACAGGTCACAGCAAGAAGCTCATCAATATTAAATATCCCTGGATGCTTATAATATTATAAGTTCGTTTGATCATAAGTTCATATGGCCATAAAAAAGCCGCTAGTACTCAGGTTGATCAGCCGCAATAGAAAAATGAAACACTCCACGAAAATCTAATAATTTTCACTCTGTACGAGAAATCTAAGATATCGAGCTAGTGAATTTCAGATAGATTTCTGAACAACTGATCATGGCTATCGGAGAGACATGGTATATATCCGTAAATTCCGTTCTATCGCTCTTTAATGCAAAAATCACACCTACTGCTAGACCCGAGCCCATTTGCCGTTTGATTCTTGAATCAAAGGTAATTTTACCACCTCTGCCGCCGACAACCTCTCTGGCTTGACTTTCAGCATCTCCGCCTTGCCGAATATCAGCTACGCAATTAATTCCCCTGAAAGTTTTACAATTCAAGGTCCGTCTCAGACTTAACATCGCCCCTGATCAAAGAATCTATTACGCCATGCTCCGCGCTCTCTCTGTTCCACCGTGCTTAATTTCCAAACGGTTAACGTGTTAATTGCACTAGTGAATCCTTCGTTCATGTAGCACCAAATAAACTAGATGAGGAGGGGCAAAAGTGGATGATCACTGCTGCACTATTTCCATCTGTGACAGTGATCTCCACAAATGTTTCAGCGCAGTGAAAATTCACCTAACCTAATGTAATCGTATTCACGGGGTTGGATTAGCAAACAGGTATGGCGCCCGCCTCGAATTCTAGAGGTACCGGATTCGATTCCCAGTAGAGGGAATATAATTTATGGAAATTTTTATTCAGAACCAGTAGTCCTAATGATGTCATACCCCCCCCCCCCCCCCCCCCGGTCTCCTGGGTAGTCAGATCGGATGCCTAGCTGTGACGGTATTGCCTCCCCCAGTGGCCAAAACTAATATGGGCTTCAAAGGTATCAACCTTCGCACAAGATTACTCTTGGCAGAGATGTAGATAGAAGGGTGATGACACTTCTATTACAAAGGGAGTCTTCATAAGATGTTCAGAATAAGCGAGAACAATACTGCTTTGGCTGAGTATGTTAACACTGTATTTCTGCCGACGCTTTTGTGAAGGATTTAAGCACTTAAGTTAAGCTAGTTTAAGCCCCCACCCCTGATTTACTCACTGGAATTCTATTATTTTAGTATAGCTCTGTTTAGAGTGTGTGTAGTAATTTGACTGAGACAAACATGCAGTAACTTTAAAATGATTAAATCGAAGTTAAATTTGTAACATTTGTAGTGGGTTTGATGGTACTGTATGGTTGTGATATTACCTAGTGTGATGCATGAGGTCAGCTGTGAAGGCTCCTGAGATAAATGTAGCTGTGAATTTACAGAAGGCCCTTCTTGCTACCACTTACGACCTCACACATATCTTTTTTACTAATGAATGTGGCTACGTTAAAATCTAGGGTACTGATATGTAATGTGTTGTGGTAAATTACATACACACACACACAGATATTTAATAAGTCTAATAATATTAATAAAATTTATAATACACTGAACTAACTCAAGCTGTTTAAATTTTTGATATTAAATTTTCTTTAAGTTTATTTGTTCTGAACCAAGGTTTTATTTTGGTCAGAACATATGAAGGTTTTGAAATTATGAATGAAATGAATGAATATATGTCATAATAAAATAGAAAATGTGTACATATGTATTTCAAATGACTGGTTAATAGTAATTATCTTAAGATAGTCCCAGGATACTTTATTACTAGATATGCTGTTGGGGTGATATCATCACTCCCTGTCTATGACTACCAAACATTGTCCCTTCACTGATGGGAGTAATACAAATTTTATTTCCCAAAAATTTTTGTGGGTTCTAGTGATGGTAATATAGTTGGTGTGTTATTTAGTAAATAAGTTGGTGAAGGTCCAGCAGGCCAGACGCTCACGTATCTTGACTGAGTAGTTCTGGTGCTGGAATCTGGTGGCCCCACCTCTCCGTGCTTGGGGGCAATATAAGGCTGCTCTGACAAAATACTAGACTGCACTGGTCCACACTTGTATTTATTACCACAGCATTTGACACCACTTTGGTGCCAAACAGAACTCACACTTCTGCAACAAAAGTATTAGGTCATGTGTCAGAACTCTACCTCCTGAGCCACTTCTGCACACAACACTACACAACAACACCACATAGACGGGGTCAGATCTCTCTGACCATACAGCACATCTTACCAAGTTGGTTTCACGTAGTACTAGTTCCCCAAGACTACATATTCTGAAATATGTTCATTAGCTTCCTGCTATTGAATAAGATAGGTGATATGTTCCACTGATCTCAACACTTGATACGCCCTTCATAATCCTTGCTGGCGTTTATGTATTTTGTTTGTCTCTAGACCCTGAACTTGGGCTGGGGATCTAGAGCGAATCCTTACTTGTTGTAAGAGATAGATTTTGATATGGCAGTATCAAATCACTCGAAACATTAAACAATATTAAAATATACAAAGAAATACTTTCATTCTTACCAGAATTATGAATAGAGAACACAGTTATATTCTAGCAAAACTCAGCTGAGCTGCTGGCTCTAGTATGGCGTCCCTCTAAATATTGCAATTAGCTTCTGGGAAATACACCACTGAAGAATTACTGTGTCTACTACTGGACAATTTATTGTTGAATGGCAAAAATGCGCGTCTGTGCGCCGATAATATGATATCTGTGGCCAATCACCGACTTTCCCCCTTTCAAATTTCAAACCTCCTACCAAAAGTCAATTCAGTCATACCTCAGTCAAGTATGTATTATTGTCTGTTGGTCCGTCTGTCTCTACTTGCTTTTTCATTAAAAAAAACACGCTTGGTTCTACATGCCTTTCTACACGAATCGGTCTCTAGAGTTATTTTTAGCCACAATTTTCCACTAATTCCCCCTCTCTTTCATTCCAACTAGATTTTAGCACTTGAGTCTCAAGGCCGCAATTTTTGAAAATTAGTGACATTTTTTTAACAGTGCAGTCGCTTGTCTGTTATGAACAACACAGTCTTTTGTCAATATCTTCATTATTATCTATCCGTCTGTATAAATGAAAGCATATTATTTCTCTGCTCAAGATGGTCTATCCGACTGGCTAGGTTTTATATTCCTAACATTATTATTAAGAAAAAGTTACTTTTTCAAGGTTAGTTTTTTTTTTTTTTGAAATATGTTCGAGCATCTTCTGTAATGCGTTTGCCGCTGAATTCAAATAAAAGGACTAAGTATCGTAAAAGCGTCCAATAAATGACTGTTGCGTATAATAGCTAAGGTCCCTTTTGTCCATTTCTTTACATTGTGTCAACTTGGGAACGTGAATTTTTTTCCTTTCTCCACCAATTGCGTCTTTTTAGCCTTGCTAGTTTCAAGCACGTGTTCAGTCATATTTTTTCTTTTTGATCTCCGTTCCCTCCCGTCTCCAAGGGTAAACATTTTGTCTTCACGTCTAACAAGTTAGTTTCCATGGCGGGTATTGAACCGCGGCATGGGCGATCATGTCTTCTAGTAGCTTACGCCTTATTTTTATCCCTACATTTTATCTTTGGAGATATTTTAACGTTGTATCACAGTTAAATTTATCACACATCTCCCCACTTGAAAACATGCCTACGGCAAGTTCCAAAACCAGTGATACACATATATAAAATTACTCCTCACGCCTGCCACTACTCTAATTTTGATCACAGGGGTGCCGACTGAGGAAATCTGCACCGACATTCAATGACCCTGGGATGTACTCAATACTAAACTGATAAGGTTGCAGTAATAAAGACCACCTCAACAATCTTGCGTTTTCATGCTTAGCCTGAGATAAGAATACTAGGGGCTGATGATCCGTCTCGACCACAAAAGTCCTACCATACAGATAGATTTGAAACTTCTTTATTGCCCAGATTAACGCTAAACATTCTTTTTCGCTTGTGGAATATCCTTGTTCCGCCTTATTCAATTTGCGGCTTGCATAAGCGACTGGGTTCAGTTCCCCATCAGGTGAAGATGATCTTTGCAACAAAGCCGCCCCGAGTCCTACATTACTTGCATCTGTTCTTACGACAAAGTCCTGTGTCAAATCAGGTAGTTTGAGAATAGGCTTGCTAGTGAGTTTTTCCTTTAACTCTTGGAACGCTAATTCACATTGCGCAGTCCAAATTATTTTATCAGGATGTCCCTTGCGAGTCAAATCAGTCAGAGGAGCACATATTGAGTTAAAATTTTTGATATATTTTTGGTAAAAACCACATAACGACACGAATGATCGCACGTCCTTTTTTGTTTGTGGTCTAGGTGCTCTCTGCAGTTTTTTAAAGTTCTTGGGGTCAGGGGTCATGTTGCCCTGATATACAGTGTGTCCCAAGAATTCCAACTCTGCATCCAATACAACATTTTGTTGGCCTAGCAGTTAAGTTCGCCTCCCTAAGCCTATCAAATAACATTTTTAAGTAGTCAATGTGTTCTTCAAATGTCTCTGTGGCGACGAGAATATCATCCATGAAATTCATGATACATGGGTTATTCAGGGGATCCAACAATTTGCGCATCATCCTTGAAAATACACTCGGAGCATTTTTCAGTCCGAATGGTGGCATGTTGAATTCATAATGTCCATCCGAAGTGCTAAAAGCCAAATAAGGTCTCACTTCAGGCTTCACTGGAATCTGGTAATAGCCTTTACTAAGATCCACCTTTGAAAAGTATTTTGCCTTGTTTAATCTGGCAAATAACTGTTTTGTGTCTGGTAATGGATCCACTTGTCCTTCTGTGACAGCATTCAGTTTCCTGTAATCTATGCACAGTCTGTGTTCCCCAGACGGTTTTCTCAACAAAACTACACTGGAGCTAAAAGATGATTCACTGTGTGAAATAATCCCCTCCTTCAACAAATAATCTATTTCTTCTTTCAATGCCTTCTCCTTCGCGAACGGAATAGAATAGGCTCTCATACAGATTGGTTTGAGTCTACCAGTTTCATGTCATACTGTAGCAAATTTTTATGTCCTGGTTTATCTGTTAATACATCTGTATGTTCCTCCAGAACCTGTTGAACTCTCTCCCTCTGATTTTTAGTCAGCACCACACACAACCACCCCACCAACCAACAACCCACCCAACACCACCACCACAACCCCCACCAACACACACCACAACCCCCAACCCCACCCACCACCCCCACCCCCCCCCCCCCCCCCCCCCCCCCCCCCCCCACCCACCCCCCCTGCTTACTGACTTTTACCTGTGCTGCTGTTTCACAAGGATGTAATGGGTATTCATGTGAGGTGAGTGGTTCCTTTTGCATTTGAGTTGCGATAGCTAAGGTCAGTAAGGGGGTGCTTTCCTGGAGTGGTCTGTCCAGATACTTCTTTAAAAGGTTTACATGATAAACTTTCTCCTTCCCCTTTTTGTCAATTTTATAGTTTGTTCTAGACACCTTCTCTAGAACCGTATATGGACCTTGCCATCCAATTTGTAATTTATTCTGGCTACCGGGTAGTAGAAGCAGCACCTTCTCTCCCACAGCTAGTTCTCTGTCCTTTGCCGTCCTATTAAAATATGCTGCATGTTTCTTCCTGGCTTGTTTCAAATTATCATTTGCCAGTTTCCATCCAGCTTTCAAACGAGTGGTCAGTTCGTTCACGTATTGATAAGATGAGGTAACAGTCTCTTCTGCCTTCTCATCTGTCCAGGTCCTTAATAAAGCTTCTAATGGACCTTTTATGGGTCTCCCAAATAGCAGAGTTGCGGGAGCCATCCCGGTTGAACTATGTGGTACCTCCCGATACGCAAACAACGCGGCGGGCAGGAATTGATCCCATAGATCCGGTTTTTCGTGTGCCAGCAGCTTCAGGATAGAAATGAGAGTCCCATTGAACCTCTCTACCTGGCCGTTCCGTTGAGGATGGTACGGACTACAATGAAAGTGTCTGGCTTGAAATAGCTTAAAAACTTCTTCCGTTAGTTTCCCCTTGAACTGTGAGCCATTATCAGTCAAGATTTGATGCGGAAATCCTAATCGGGTGAATATTGTAAGTAGTGCCTCTGCTACATGTTTTGAATCAATTGATGGCAGGGCTACCGCCTCTCCCCACATAGAACAAGTGTCCACCAGAGTAAGGATGTAACTGTTCCTCCTCTTGGTCCGAGTGAGAGGTCCCACAATATCCACTGCAACCCTCTCAAAGGGTGTTCCCACTATGGGCATTTCCCCTAGAGTTGCAGGAGCAGTCCAATGCTTTGGAGCTACCCGTTGACATTCTGGGCAGGATTTGACATATCTTTTTATATCCTCCGTTATCCCTGGCCAGAAGTAATGACAAGCTATACGCTGTCCTGTGGCGCTGATCCCCATGTGACCACTGAAGGGAATCGCATGCCCGAGTTCCATCACTTTATCCCTATATGAAGTGGGAAGAACCAGCTGGTTGTGACCATTTGTTCCAGTTCCGGCCTTCCTATATAATAGTTTGTTCTTCATAAAGTATTCTCCCTTGCTTGGAGGTGTGTGGCATTTGGGCAATTTTTTGAAACATGGCTTAAGGGTCTTATCCTCAGCCTGCGCCTTCCTCATCTCCTCTGGATGAGCATTTATAGGTTCACCTTCTTCCTCCTTTTTCTGTGACCTGGTCTGCACTGTCGCCATGATCACAGGTCTCTCGGGATTCCCCAAGAAGACGTATCTACACCCCAATATCAGAGGGTAGATTGGTTCATCTATCACTGCTGCTCTGATTTCTCCTTCCACATAGCGAGTTTTCACCGTTATCCTTGCGATGGGAAGTGTCATGAGTGGTATGTCCTTAGTCGCCCCTTGTATTTCCACTGTTTCTGTGGTATACTGACTTGGGTCCACTAGGCTAGACTTCACAACAGAATCATAATCCAAACCTGTATCATAAAGGCACCTTATGGTGACCCCATTACAAATAACATCCTCACAAACTGGGGGGTGATAAGGTTCCTGCTGTCCATTAGGATTAACCTTTAATCTTTGAGTCCCCGACTTCATTGCAGCAATGTTTGAAGGTTTCCTTCTACAAAATTCGGTGTTATGGTTATCTTTCTTGCACCATTTGCACCATCTTTTTCCTTGGTTCAACGGTTTTCTTTCATTGTATTTTTGGTCATTGAACTGTGAGTTTCTGTCACGATAGTCATTTCTTGGCCGTTCAAGGTTTGTCCTACCTTTATTACCCTGTTCTCTATTATCAAATTTATTAAATTGCTGTGGAGCTTTAAAATTGTCTATGTGCTTCTTTTTAGCACCACTTACCTCTGCCTGGGCTGCCTGATACCTCTCAGCGACATTTAAAACCTCCCTCAACCTCTCTGCACCTTGTTCCATGAGAAATTTTCTCAAGTCTGGAGCCATGGACTCTCTCAATTGCTCTATCATGATCATCTCTTTAAGATCTTGGGTCTTCCCCAGAGCAGTCCATTTCTCCAAATAGGTTTCCAGTCTGGCAGAGAATTGGTGGTATGTCTCCCCAGACGACAGTTTGGCATTTCTAAATTTCTTACGATAAAATTCACCATTTTTTTTCGTATCTTAACAACAAAGCCTGCTTTAACATGTCATAATTGTCTTGGTCTTCTCTGTTCATTTTTGCGAAGACTTCATAAGAAGTACCTCTCAGTCCCTGTGATAACTTTAAACTCCACCTCTCTCTCTCTAACCCATATGTAGTAGCTAATAATTCAAAACGACTGAGGTACCCCTCTATGTCATCGTCTTTCTCAACAAAATGGTCTAAATGAAACCCCATAGCTGATGTTGAGGCTCCCTGACTAGGCGTAGCATCTGAGGCAAAAGGGCTGGCACCATTTTCAGGAGCATGGCCTTGTAATTCCAGCTCCCTTAGTCGTAATTCGTGCTCCCTTTGCAACCTTCTATCTTCTGCCTCCCTTTGCTGTCGTTTTTCTTCTGCCTCCCTTTCGGCAGTCAATCTTTTATCTTCTGCTTCCCATTCGGCCTTTTTTTCTGCTGCCTCCCTTTGCTGTCGTTTTTCTTCTGCCTCCCTTTCGGCAGTCAATCTTTTATCTTCTGCCTCAATCTGCAGCCTCTTAAGTTCTCTATCAGCCTCAATTTGTAACCTCTTCTCTTCAGCTAACCTCCTATCTTCCCTTTCAATATACTTATCACATTCTGCAGTTACGTATTGTATTAAACCCTGACCATCCATTCCCATATCCTTCGCCGTTAGCACAGCAGCTGATCTGAACTTTGCCAGCTCCGCCATACTTTTTAGACAATTTAGCAATGAGCAAGATAAATCTCTAACCAATTAATAACTAAAGTAATTCTAATTAATTAATTAATCAATTAACTACCACTGGCTGTGAAGATTCACCAACTTTTATTTTAAGGGACACTTTTAATTTTTACAATTTGTCCCCCTAATTTAATTCTCCCACCAGGAGATCCTAATATTACTGATAAGCTAATTATCCATGGACAGGACCCCAATATATGTAGTGGGTTTGATGGTACTGTATGGTTGTGATATTACCTAGTGTGATGCATGAGGTCAGCTGTGAAGGCTCCTGAGATAAATGTAGCTGTGAATTTACAGAAGGCCCTTCTTGCTACCACTTACGACCTCACACATATCTTTTTTACTAATGAATGTGGCTACGTTAAAAAAATCTAGGGTACTGATATGTAATGTGTTGTGGTAAATTACATACACACACACACAGATATTTAATAAGTCTAATAATATTAATAAAATTTATAATACACTGAACTAACTCAAGCTGTTTAAATTTTTGATATTAAATTTTCTTTAAGTTTATTTGTTCTGAACCAAGGTTTTATTTTGGTCAGAACATATGAAGGTTTTGAAATTATGAATGAAATGCATGAATATATGTCATAATAAAATAGAAAATGTGTACATATGTATTTCAAATGACTGGTTAATAGTAATTATCTTAAGATAGTCCCAGGATACTTTATTACTAGATATGCTGTTGGGGTGATATCATCACTCCCTGTCTATGACTACCAAACATTGTCCCTTCACTGATGGGAGTAATACAAATTTTATTTCCCAAAAATTTTTGTGGGTTCTAGTGATGGTAATATAGTTGGTGTGTTATTTAGTAAATAAGTTGGTGAAGGTCCAGCAGGCCAGACGCTCACGTATCTTGACTGAGTAGTTCTGGTGCTGGAATCTGGTGGCCCCACCTCTCCGTGCTTGGGGGCAATATAAGGCTGCTCTGACAAAATACTAGACTGCACTGGTCCACACTTGTATTTATTACCACAGCATTTGACACCACTTTGGTGCCAAACAGAACTCACACTTCTGCAACAAAAGTATTAGGTCATGTGTCAGAACTCTACCTCCTGAGCCACTTCTGCACACAACACTACACAACAACACCACATAGACGGGGTCAGATCTCCCTGACCATACAGCACATCTTACCAAGTTGGTTTCACATAGTACTAGTTCCCCAAGACTACATATTCTGAAATATGTTCATTAGCTTCCTGCTATTGAATAAGATAGGTGATATGTTCCACTGATCTCAACACTTGATCCGCCCTTCATAATCCTTGCTGGCGTTTATGTATTTTGTTTGTCTCTAAACCCTGAACTTGGGCTGGGGATCTAGAGCGAATCCTTACTTGTTGTAAGGGATAGATTTTGATATGGCAGTATCAAATCACTCGAAACATTAAACAATATTAAAATATACAAAGAAATACTTTCATTCTTACCAGAATTATGAATAGAGAACACAGTTATATTCTAGCAAAACTCAGCTGAGCTGCTGGCTCTATTATGGCGTCCCTCTAAATATTGCAATTAGCTTCTGGGAAATACACCACTGAAGAATTACTGTGTCTACTACTGGACAATTTATTGTTGAATGGCAAAAATGCGTTTCTGTGCGCCGATAATATGATTATCTGTGGCCAATCACCGACTTTCCCCCTTTCAAATTTCAAACCTCCTACCAAAAGTCAATTCAGTCATACCTCAGTCAAGTATGTATTATTGTCTGTTGGTCCGTCTGTCTCTACTTGCTTTTTCATAAAAAACACGCTTGGTTCTACATGCCTTTCTACACGAATCGGTCTCTAGAGTTATTTTTAGCCACAATTTTCCACTAATTCCCCCTCTCTTTCATTCCAACTAGATTTTAGCACTTGAGTCTCAAGGCCGCAATTTTTGAAAATTAGTGACATTTTTTTAACAGTGCAGTCGCTTGTCTGTTATGAACAACACAGTCTTTTGTCAATATCTTCATTATTATCTATCCGTCTGTATAAACGAAAGCATATTATTTCTCTGCTCAAGATGGTCTATTCGACTAGCTAGGTTTTATATTCCTAACATTATTATTAAGAAAAAGTTACTTTTTCAAGGTTAGTTGTTTTTTTTTGAAATATGTTCGAGCATCTTCTGTAATGCGTTTGCCGCTGAATTCAAATAAAAGGACTAAGTATCGTAAAAGCGTCCAAGAAATGACTGTTGCGTATAATAGCTAAGGTCCCTTTTGTCCATTTCTTTACATTGTGTCAACTTGGGAACGTGAATTTTTTTCCTTTCCCCACCAATTGCGTCTTTTTAGCCTTGCTAGTTTCAAGCACGTGTTCAGTCATATTTTTTCTTTTTGATCTCCGTTCCCTCCCGTCTCCAAGGGTAAACATTTTGTCTTCACGTCTAACAAGTTAGTTTCCATGGCGGGTATTGAACCGCGGCATGGGCGATCATGTCTTCTAGTAGCTTACGCCTTATTTTTATCCCTACATTTTATCTTTGGAGATATTTTAACGTTGTATCACGGTTAAATTTATCACAACATTACAAATAACAAAATTTAATAATCACTTTAGGTTTTAACAGTTGGAAAATAATTTGAAAAGTTATGGATAAAGAAAAATTATCATCACAATCTTTAGGGAATGTGAGATATTACAAGAAGTGTAAGTTCAAGTCAGCATATATTTGAACTTAGCTGCCAATGATGGTTCTGCTCCTTCTTATGGGTTGGTTCTTTTCACTCTGCTCGCGCTCGTCTCTGATCAAGGTTGTCGGGGGTAGCTCGTTTCCCAGAAACGTCAAGGAGAGTCTACCACGTGGATCCTTCGTCTTAAAGCTTAGGTCACGGTGCCCTTCTTGTTCCAGAGATAGTACTTTCTGCTGGTACCACCATTAACTATGGTAAAAGAATAGAACGAAACGCTCTTCTGAGTATGGCGTTTTCCACCCCATAGTTAAGGGTTCCTATCTTCCCAAACCACCATCCCAATTACTCAGACTTTACCCTCGATGAAAATTAAATTTAATCCCTCGGGATAAAACTATTTACATTTAAATAGAATAGCTTTAGCTTTACATGACATTTAAATGAAAAGGGTAATAATACAGATAGAGTCTGTTTACATATACATCTCCACTGATTGAAAAGTGTTTACAATATAAATTGAATATGTTTTCATTTATGTGTTACACTGATTGAAAAGTTTGAAACTTCCATTACTTTAAAATGAATATTTTCACATAGACATTTACACTGGTTTAAAGCTTGAAAACTTACATTAATTTTAAAGTGACTATGTTTATAGGGACATTTACCCTGCTTTGAAAATGTAAGTATTATACTTAGAATGTACATCATTTCTTTCATCTTTCCCTCCCTGCTCCATAGGGAACCTGGAACTACTTTAAGCTTTTATATCTTGCCAATTCTGAACAGTGAAATAAAACTGCGAAATGGTCAGACTATATTCATATCTTCCTACGCATTGTTGTTATGAATCTAATCAGAAAGATCCAATCATTTCAAATCATGCAGATAGGGTGTGATATTTTCAAAATAGTCCCACGTGAAATAAGGTGCGTGCCTGCAAAGGTCACGTATTACCATATATGGACATCTGATGCCTTGCATACGCTCTCACATGCATATTGGTAGACACATGACAACATGGGTAAGCTGTAATACTTATTACTTTATTAGAAAGTAATGTTATCATAACAAGTCGGCCCGGAAGCGATGATGTCACACTTGTCTGCCCACATGTGTCACAAAGACAGTAATCTCGTTATCTGTCGTATGCGTATGCAAAAACTCCGTGTTTGCCCATCTGGTTTACCAAACGAGTCGTCTTATCAGCCTAAACACGCCGGAGACTATCTTATCTCAGTTGCTCACCGCAAGCTAGGATGAACATTATCTGCAAGGAGTGTCACAAATGTTTGAACATACAAACTACTTGCTCCTTAGTCGACAATGAGAAGAAATAGGTACTTTTAAAAGTACACAAACAAAAATCAGTACAAAATATGTCTGATTCTGTCGGAGTGAAACCGAGATCGTGGAGAGGTCGTCCATTTCGTCACACTAGCTTTCCCGAATAAGGGCGAAAAAATAAGAGGTCCCGTGTAAGTTGCACACGTTAAAAATCCGGCAGTTGGAAATCGTAAAGAGCAGGCCGTAAGGCCGCTGCCCTGGCAAAATTTTAAAAGAATTAGAAACCTACCCACCACAAAAAATTTTTTACAGCATGTGTGATTCCTATATACACACATTGGGAATCTCGCCGGTGCTACGGAGTTCGTGCTGAGATCCTCCTTGTGTGATCTAAGGGAGGAGATCGGAGCATTGATGGAGTTATCCGTGTGCAATGAAGATTGTCCTTAAAACCAAACCAAACCAATCGTACTCTGATCTGACTGTCAATTCCTCCAACTCTGTCTACGTTGCTGCCAAGATATGTATGTATACGTTCACATCTTAATGGGTGTTTCACTATGTATCGTCTGATTTTCAATTGCCGCATGTTTTCTCTTACTTTACTTTACATACTTAGTCGCTCCATTTCTACCATGGGGTGTGGAGTTTTGCCAGAGAGGGCGCCATACTATCCAATCGACAGTCTTCTTCCTGGCCGCCCGGTTCCAATCTAGTCCTCGGTCCTTCAGAGATTGTTTAATGTTGTCCTCCCAGCGAACTCTGGGTCGTCCTGGCGGTATGGATCCCTGGCTCTTGGTTTCTCATATTTGTTATGGTAGCCGATCTTCCCCCACACTGCAAACCATCGTAACTGGTAATGTTCCACCTGGGTCTGCAGGGGTTGGGTTTAGAGGTCATGACATATCACTTCCCTACTTGTTACTTTGACGTTGTTGTTGTTGTTGTTTTCGTCTACTATGTTGCTGTAATACCCTGTTCAACCTGAAAGTTGGTTATAATTGGGGTATATTGTGTGTTAGGTTCTTCGGTGCTAGTCGTCTGTTAGTCCTGAAAAGGACTACTTTGACGACTTTCCTCAGATACCTCATTTCTGAGGTTTGTAGCTGGCTTTCGTGGGTTATAGTCACTGTCCATGACTCGCCAAGGCGCATTTAGTCTCATAATCATCATCTTTTCTCTGTGGATTTTAAGACGCAACTGCTGCTACTTTTTAAATAATATTCTCATTTCGTCTTTCATCTGTTTTCGATTATGGGATAGACAGGCTAGGTCACGGGGAGAACTCAGAACGCTGTTTTCTGTTCCTAACTATGCAATCAGGTCACCCATCAAGACCGTAATATTGTTACCTCAATTTTTAGCAATGATACATTAAGTTTGAAGCAAAATTCTTCTTTCAATGATTTTTGTCTGAATAAGTTTTTAAGTTAGCGCATAACACAAGATGACATTCATTTTTTTTCTTCCTTGTGACAGTTGAAAATTAGAAACCTATCCCCCACAAAAATATTGATAGAATGTGTGATTCCAGTATAGATACATTAGGATTCTCGCCGGTGCTACGGAGTTTGTGCAGACATTAGTCTAGGTTCCACTGCTTCCCATTCTGCAAGTGCCTTTCACGCTTCCTTTGAGCATTAGTGCCACACCTTCACTATGAGATGCACTTTCTTCCTTGTGTTCTCATGATATTACTATTTCTCCTGTTTTCTATCTCTTCATTTATATTCCGTTCCATCGTATTTCACACAATCATAGGATGTCAACTGTGTCGTCGTTACATCTTTGCTGCAACCTGTGCGGCTCTTCCTTGATCGTTTAGTTTTCGAACATTCTAAGTGCCCACTGAAGGTACTCTTTAGAGAAAAAGAGGTAAGTTAGCATCCAGACTCCAGTCGGCCTCTTCTGTACAATGTTATGAGCCTCACTAAAAGAGTGTCTTTTTTCCGACCTGAGCGGTTTAGATGAATTATTCGAATTGGTTTATATCAGGGGTTCTCAGACTTTTATTTTATTATTTGCTCAAGGCCCCCTGAGTTTCATTTACCTGTGGCCTCCCTCAGAGTTGCTGTTAGCTGGAAAAAGTGTACTTTACCATCTTACTGTGACCCCCTAGAATGGGGGGTATATGGCCCATGGTGATAACCACTGCTTTAGATGACTGAAGCACATATAAAAACATATTCTGTCTTTTAAAACAAAACACGAAAAAATAAGTTGTTATATTGTTATACGCGCTTTTGTTTAACTTATTTCTCATAGAAAATATCACACGATAGCACGAACACAAGCACATGCGCATAAACAGAGAGAGAGAGAGAGATAGAGGGGGGGGGGGGAAACAGAGAGAGAATGAAAGAAAAACAGAGAGAGAATGAAAGAAAAACACACCCAACCGAAAAGGAATTACAAGGTAACTGCGAAAGGGGGCCAACAAATAAAGAAATAAGAAATGCATCTTCTAATATATGGGAATGCTGCCGGTCAAGATGATACTCCAGCAGAGGCCAGAAAAGCATAATTCACTTGACATCTGTATATTCAAACGCCTTGGTAAAGTCTGGAACAGAGAAGAAATGCTATCAGACTGAGACAGATGCCGGGCCAAGTTGCCACAGCAGGGAGATTCTCAAGAGCACACAAATTACAGAGGAGTAATATTACAGAAAGCTTTAAACATGGTCATCTTTGAGAGGTTTAAAGAGGTCACAGACAGACAACTTAGAGAAGAACACGCTCTTTCCAAAAATTTCTCCCAGTATTTCGGCTCACAACGTTAGCCCAGTTGGCCACCCCTGCAATATGCCATCGACTTGGCATTAGAATTTCCTAAAGACAGCTTGTGAAACCACCGATCAAGCACACAGAACAGATGTCCCGACTTCAAACACAGAACTAACACTATATAAGGTCGTGAGAAGAAGGTAAATTTACCAATATAAAACATCACAGAAGGAAAGTGCATATCTAAGACTTCGTAAACTTCTCCAGCACAAAAGGTGGACTAGAATAAAGTTCGTGCAAATACCGAGCTAAGCGTAAAAACAATAATCCGGTCTCGTGTTTTTCTTACGTGCGTGCGCGTGTTCTTTTTTTAATGTCAGGAAGTTCGAGGGAGAGAGGGAGTTTAATGCTTTGCGATCTAGAATTATCAACATATCTATATGAGCAAAGGGTCGCAGAGCTGTTGAAGGTTTTTTGCCGAAACGACCCGTAAATTTTCTTGTGCACATTTTACACTATCATGCAAGATTTTGATTTATTTATTTACTCATTTATATACAAGAATAGCTGGCTCTGCGAATATAAAATATTTCAATCTTGATTATATAACGAAAGAATTTTTAATGAAAACGTGGATGCATATTTTACAAGGGCAGGTAGCCACTCATCGGTAGTTCCTATCTTTAGCATGTTGTACAGGTGGTGTTCCAATCTGTTGTGGTCAGTGCAGAGTCTGAAGATTACCACTTGTTCTCTTCTGCTGAGATGATAATATGCATCATTTTTTGTGTGGCCTGGATGCTTGCTTCCCATTTGTTCCTGTATCTGCTTCTGATAAAACTCTTTGCCTCTTCAAAAGTTAAACTTGTATAAGGCTGAGGTAGCTTTTCACCTTCCCTTGCCAATCTGTCAGCCTCTTCATTGCCGGGGATTTTGCAGTGTGATGGGATCCACTGTTCTACAACTCTTTTTGAAACGCTGACACAGTTTGTGGAGTATTACTCTTAGGTCATCCAGGTCTGCAGTTATCTGGCTCTTTAGCGTTGCTAACATATATTTGTTGAGGAGTTGATAGGCAAGAGATGCACTCATGTGACATTACAGACAATAAACGAAAATTACTTAGCAACATAGAATATGGGTTAATATTTAAAGGCGAGATCCCCAGATTTCCAGCCAGAAGAAAATGGATCCACGTTAACTGTTAAACAAAACAAAAAAAAAAACCTTACAAGAAAGAAACAAATAAAGCGTAGTCTAATAGATGGCAACTTTATCAGCCCAGGTGGCATTCCAGCACGGCTCATCAAAGCAGATACAGACACTTCTAAAGAGATATTATATAGTCCAGTATACAAATAACTTGGTGAAGTTCGGGGAAGAAAAAAAAAATTACAGACAAGAAGGATTAATACCCGATAAAGTTGCCAAAGAAGGAGGATTTGCAGCAGTGCACACATTAAAAAGGAATAATGTTACTATCAGCGTTAGGGAAAGTATTAAATAGGGAAGGTGTTAAATAGGAAAAGTATTACATAGGGAAAGTATTAAATTGGATTTATCCTTGACAGATCAAACAAATGCCCTAGGTCAATATCTGAGAAAGGAAACAAGCAGGTTTTCGACAAAACAGATTCTGTACTGACCAAACCGATAGTCTCACACGACACATATCAGCAGAACAGAGCATGAAACTGAATTCACCACGTCAGACTGGATTTGTCTGCAACTAAAATTCTTCGACAGTTTAGAGAGACAATCACTTTGGAAAGTGATAAAGCATCAAGGAGTCCTCCTGGAAGTTCATTAATCTGATAAAGAAAATACACGAAGACATCTTGATTGTGCCGACGGCTTAGCTCTTCTGTCATACAACCGTAGACTTTTCGAATACTTTATATGAGTTCTGATTACCTGCAACCCTAATGAGATTATGCTTCCGAATAAATATATAATATCGAATGTAGATTTAATGATGATGTTTGTACTTTTCAAGATATTTTATTTCATGTTTATAATGAGATACTTTGAATGTGAGTATGCTATTATTTTACTTTTACAACATTGAATTCCCATTAATTGATGTGTAAAATGCATGTGAGAATAAATTAATGCAGGATAAAAGATGAGAGAAAGGAACGGTAGAACGTCAGACGGGCCTGCGGGCCCAATTTTCAACCCTTTGAAAATAAAGTTCGTTCGTTCGTCTCATAACCGTAACAATGAGCAAAAGCAAATGAGACTACGTGATGGAGAAGGCACAGCAGCGGATCTGAAAATTCACATATAAAAGACAACTATTGTGAGGATAAATGTGACAAATCGCGTAAGGAGCTTAGGGTTACCACGTGCACTTATCCTCCTTCGTGATCATCTTCCCTTGCGCTCCTTACAGAGCAATGGAGTCATCCCGGATGCTGGTCCCCTTACAAAAAGCTTGCACCAAGCATTCACATGCTCCTGCAGAGATGGCTTCCGTGGCAATATGTTTTACATGATAAGGTTGCCAGCTCCATGCACAACCTCATATTAGTCCACGTGCATGCCATGTCTGAGAGTGCAGTAGTCATATACTTTATTTGTGTCTTCAAAGACCCCAAGGAACTATACGGCTTATTAGCCGCCTTGCTGGAAGAGTACTTCCTTGTGTTCTTGCAGCAGAAGTGTCTGTAGAATTTGTTTTTCATGTTGAGATTGGGTCCCCCCCCTCGCACAATCTCACTCTAGTGGACTCTCAAGAGGTGCCCGAGGGAGCAATGCATCAACTTGCTCTCTGTCTCCTCGGAGACCTTTAAAAAAAAAACCTCACGGCATGGAACACTCAGTAAAAGAGGCTTTTGTTCCGGAATGCTTTTTGTATGGTAAAACCAAAATTATAGTGCATCGATAACACATCAGTGCCACATATATTATTATAACAAGGCGATAATGAAGAATACAATTTTTTTTTTTTAAATGCAGCTCACAAGACGTTTATTTTCTTATTAGGCGGGGCCTTCAAACAACGTCAAACAGTAATAAGAAATTAGAGTTAAACAAGATACACGTTCTTGCATTTCCCATGATACAATCTCTGCTCCCAGTAAACTGCTGGTGCATTACGGCGCATTGAAAAGGACAGACAGGGCCGGTAATCATTGATCAGCGCTTTAGTTCCCTGTGATCGGCACAACATGAAGGCTCCTTTGTCAACCAGTTGTGATACTGCGACATATGAGTTTGGGTTGTGGGTAGCTTTGTCACATGACAATATCATATGGACGAGGACGCATGAGAATAAAGCAGCTAATTTCATGGAGCCTTCCACAAAGTTATCGTACCAATGTTAACCCATATTAAATTAAAATACATATACGCGAAGATACGTCAGTAAACTTTCACATACTCATGAGGTCGTAAAAACAGTAAGGACTGTTATTTTGGCTTACTTTAAGCACAACTGTAGAACTACTGAAAATTCCAAAAAGGGCGCATGTGAGACAATGACATGGGAAATGGATATGATTTACTATCAACAACCCGCCAAAATTGGCAGGTTTTTAATTATAGTGTGTTGTTTCTGTTACACGTACTACATTGCTGCTTCTTTTATAGTCTCGCTTGCTCGCTGTGAATGACGCGATCGTCTCTTCCTTTTAGCCATTTTATCATTTTGATCCATAATAATAAGTCTGCAATACTTTAAATTAAGATTTTGTCTTGAAGAAACAATTTTAAAACTTACATTTTAAGGTTATTTTTAAGAAAAATTACGAATTAAATCCGTTTCCCGAATGAAACTGGACAGAAGAGTATCTTTATATTCTGTTGATTTAATGCACACCGTCACACTTTTTCTATTTTCGGGAGAGTACATATAAGGGGAAACAATACAATATTATTGTCTAACTTTCAACCACAGTTGCACCCCCTTAGTTGTGCTCGAAAGTTAATGCACTCTCTCGAAAATAGAAAAAGTGCGCAAACGACAGTGTGCAAAGTGTGACAGACCGACCGACCGAAGTACCTTACGGCGGGAATTATGGTATTGAATGTTACTACTAACAAAGCATTACTAAAATCTGGCGAAACAAAAGAAGTCAACGAAGTAATGAAATCTTTATTTTATCAGTACAAAGAAATAGGCACTATAGCCTTTTTACATTTCTGCCCTGCACTTATACACTGACCATGGAGAAAACGATCAAAATAAGAACAGAGAGTATATAAGGCTGGACATTATTTTTTCTTTACTGGTCAGTGTCTGGATTATGAAACCAACAACAGTGACAAAATTGGAATTTGGTGGACTGACAAACAGCTTAACGATCTAATTGTGCTGCCAGCCTGGCTCTTCTAGCATATAACTATAACCTGAGGCAAGACAAAATGAGAATACTTGAGCTATTGGGTTTGAAAAAGACCAGAGACAAGACAAAGATGTGTGCCGTCTGCTCAAGATCTTTCAATGTCTTCTTTACCCTGTCATTTGTCTGTAGTTCTCATCTCCATGTGTTTTTTCCCGTCTCTCTCTCTCTACCTTTCTTACACTGGGGGATTATATCAAAAGAGCTCCCTTAGAATTATATCAACAGGTTTCCTCAATCTGTGCATATCTGCAGGTAGGCAAACATGGGGTGTCCCGCGTATAAGATATATGTGACGTGCGAGAATCGGCGTAAAACCACAGTTATTTGGTTTGACGTAAGCACAATCCAGGTTAAGCAGGTGTGAAACAGACGTGAAGAAGGAAACCGCAACGGCCAAAACTACATGCAACAACATGACACGGATATAATAACAAAGAAATTAAAGGCATGTATCCTCAAGTGTTGAATATACTCATTTCTACGAGGTACTGAAACGTGAATATAATTATATATAAAAAAAAAAAAAAAAAAAAGGTTCCATCTCATGGAAACAGATGAAAGAAAACAACAACACAAAAGTTGTTGAAAATAAACTATCAATATAAAGGGAATTAGTGAAAGTTATCGAAATTTGACAAATACATCATGTTGGACATGTTTTAGAAAAACTGAACGCAAAAGGAATGGAGTTCTTTACCTAGTTATGCTGCTGGATCATGAGACTGGAATTTAATTTTTTACTTTTATTTTAATAAAACAATCAAGAGATGTAGGACACGAAACTGCCAATCAGAATGTACAATCAACGCAAAAGGCAGAAAACGTTGGCGATACAGCCGACCTTCGATGGGCATAAGCCAGTGATGGCGCTTGATCTGATATAAGTGACGTGATCCAAAGCCAAGGCACTTAGTTGGAAAATGATAAAAAAAAGCAGAAACAAATTTGCTACTGCAGTTGGGTAGGAGCGAAGGGGCACACCAGATCGTGCTGGGAGGGGGCGGGAGATGTGCAAAAACTTAGAATACGGCTCTCTGTACAAGCCAAATAAATTACAGTATGCAGTATTTTTGTTTTGGTAATATGTATTCCCCCCCACCCCCCTTTTTTCACTTCCAGTGTCTAAGCCCTTTCTATTTCGATTTTCTTCGTTGTTTTTGGTGGACATACATGCTAGTTGATAAATACAGACAGCCAGAGGCAGATCTAGACAGAAAGGCACTCAGACAAAGAGACAATTAAAGTGAACACTGCAAAAACCGACATCGTAGGGGGGGGAAAAAGGAAAAAACAAACAAACAAACAACACATGGACACTGTCTGACAGAGACAAGTAATAGAAGAGGCACAATAACAGAAACAAGAAAAAGTTCACACAGTGAGAAATGTGACAAGACATATAGACTGTAGCAAAACGGACAAGACAATTGTCGTATGACGTAAACGCATGCCTAGATTTGTTCTTAGAATAGGGCAGTGGGCCAGCCAATCAAAAACCGCGAGCACTGCAGTCGATCCATAATTGTATGACGTTTAGTAGGAAGCAAGAACTGTGTAAATTCTAAGATAGATTTATGTATCGTTTAAGATGATGCAGTGACAGAAAATGATGGAAGTTGTTTAATTATTCAAAGGATAACTCCAACTATATGCATGCCTAAGGAACGGTGGAAGAAAGGCTTACTTTTGGAAATATGAGAAGTGAAGTCGTCAATATATCGAACGATGCTGTGTCGATTGTGTTTCAAAATTTGATATAATTCTAAATCGAAACCAATTATGGAAAATTTCACTTGGATAGAAAGCAGAAATTCTGTAAAGTGGAAGGAGATATGTCAAAATGTCATGGATAACAGGGTTGAGATGCACGAAGGCGATTTCGGAAACCCAGCTCGCACAGACTCGCCCAGAACTGCACCAAAACACGGTTTCCAACTAAGCCACAACGCATTGCTTTCCGATACGCCAATTGTCGGCCTATAAAAAGAGGCAGCGGATTTTTCAAAACGCACACTCACACAGCAGAAGCCAGAGATAGACTGAAGAAGGAAGCTTGCCAAGGCTATAACTTTGTCATCTGTTTTGCCGTGCAGTTCCACTTCACCAAATCAAGTCTGTTCTGTACTTAACAGCTATCATAAGAGGGTATGTAGGTTTATGATGAATTAATTTGTTTTATTGCAGCTCTAAATTAATAGAATTGTGTCAGGATCAGGACCAAAGGAATGAACTACACTTTAGTTGTGAATCTGTAAAAGGAATTCGATACCTACCCGTGATTATCAGAATTGTCATGTGGAGTAGTCAATTACACAGACTACCAAAGGAATGAACTACACTTTAGTTGTGAATCGTGATTATCCAGGGAATTGTCATGTGGGAGTATCCAATTTACCACTATTATATAAGAACCAGAGACTTGGCACTCCATAATGTGAAGGCAAAGGAAGCATTATACCTAAATATAAAATGTATTATATTCATGTATTATCTTATTTTCTGTAGTGGGTTTGATGGTATTGTATGGTGGTGATGGTACTACGTGTGATGCATGAGGTCAGCTGTGAAGGCTCCTGAGATAAAATGTAACTGAGAGTTGTCAGAAGGCCCTTCTCGCTACCACTACGACCTCACACTTATCTTTTTTCTTTTTTTTTTTTTTCTAATGAATGTGGCTACGTTAAATGTCTAGGGTAATGATATGTAATGTGGTGTGATAGTTTATAGACACACACACAGATATTTACTAAGTCTAATAATATTAACAAATGTTATAATACACTGAACTAACTCAAGTGTGTAAAATTTTTGATAGAAATTTTTTTACATTTATTTTGTTCTGGATCAAGTTTTATTTTGACCAGAACTTATAAAAGATTTAGAAATTATGAAAGAAATGCATGGAATATTACATAATAAATGCAAGAGTGTACATATGTAAGTACTAGACTATTTAGTTTTATTAATGTTTATACTAGTCATCTAATTGGGAGGATAGTTAATGGTTGTGCTGTTGGGGTGGCCTCATCACTCCAGTCTATATTGACTACACCTTGTCCAGAAATGGCAGGAATTTTATGGGATTGTTAGTAACTAAATGGAGTTGGTGAATTTCCAGCAGACCAGAGGCTCACTCAACTTTGAAGATGTAGCTCTGGTGCTGAGATCTGGTGGCCCCACCTCTCCGTGCTTGGGGGCAATAATAGTCTGCTCTGACACAACGTTACTGCACGGATCCACTCTGGTAAAATCACCAACTTAGTTTACACCGCCTTGGTGACAACTGAAACTCACAGCTCTGCAATCAAAGTATTGGCTATGTGTCAAAAGTCCATTCTCTAACCATGTCTGGACACAACACTACACAACAACAACACCATATAGACAGGTCAGATCTCTCTGACCATACAGCACATTTTACCATGGTGGTTTCACATCAGATAGGTCCTCCCAGACTACAGATTCTGAAATATGTTTATTAGTTTCCTCCCCTAAAATATTATAGGTAATATGTTTCATTGATCTCAACACTTGATCTGTCCTTCCTAATCCTTGCTGGAGTTTATGTATTTTATTTGTCTCTAGACCCTGAACTGGGGCGGGGGGTCCAGAGCAAATCCTTACTTGTTTGTAAGGCTAGATTTCGATATGGCAGTATCAAATCACTCGAAACATTAAACAATATTCAAAATATACAAAGAAATAATTTCAATCTTACCAGATTATGAATAAAGAACACAGAAATGCTAGCAAAACTCAGCTGAGCTGCTGGCTATAGTATGGCGTCCCTGAACTTATTTCAATTTATTTCATTTGGAAATCACCACACTTGAAATTTACTGTGTCTATCACTGGACAACTATTGAGGAACGGCCCCAAATGCGCGTCTGAGCGCCGATAATATGATTGTCTGTGGCCAATCACTGCCTTGTGTTTTTCAATTCAAATTTCCTACACTAAAGTCATTTCAGTCATGCTTCAGTCAAGTATGGATTTTTATCTGTTAGTCTGTCCGTCTCTACTTGCGTTTTCACAAAAAACGTACTTGTTTTTTGAACCAACCTATTCATCCCCTCTACAATTTTGCCTGAAAAGTTATTTTTAGCCACAGCTTCCACCAATTCCCCTTCTCTTTCATTCTAACTAGATTTGGACACTTGAGTCTTCAAGGTCGCGATTTTTGTGCAAATAGTGAGATGTTTGATTCAATGCAGTCTTTCGCTGTTGTGAACAACACAGTCTTTTGTCAATGTCTTCATTATTATCTATCCGTCTGTATAATTAAAAGCATATTATTTCACTGCTTAGAATGGGCCATCCGGCCAGCTAATTTTTATATTCCTAACATTAATATTAAGAAAAAGTTACTTTTTGAATTTTGTAATATTTCAAGCATCTGCGTTTAGCCGCTGAATTCAAATAAAAGGCTTGGTATCGCAAAAGCGTCCAATAAATGACTGTGGCGTATCATATCCAAGGTCCCTTCTGTCGAATTCCTTACTTTATGTCAACTTGGGGGGGGAAACGTGACTTTTCCTCCTTGCCCCACCAATTTGCGTCCATTAACCTCGCTAGTTCAAGTACGCGTTCAGTCAGATTTTTGTCTTTTGATCCTCGTTCCGTTTTGCCTTCAAGTCTAACACCTGATGACCCGCGGCGCGGGCGATCATGTATTCCAGCAGCTTACGCATTGGTTTTTTATCCCTACGTTGTATCATTGGAGATATTTTGACGTTGTATCACTGTTAATTAAGTTTACGCATAGTGAAAGGACCTGAATTAGATAAGTGATCATTACTTTGAAGAAACAAGATCCAGAAATCACCAACTGCCACAAATGATGAACAAAGACATTGACACTGTATACATTTGCCAGCTTGTGATTTGTGTAAATACATATCTGCAATCTTTACCAAATTTCTATTTTAATTAATAAATATACATATATATTTTATAAATCGCAGATGACTGATTTTGTTAAATTCCAGCTTTGTTTGTATTTTTTTTTTTAATTCTGTGGAATTAAGAGAATTATTTAATATTTTTAATTGGTAGGGATAAGTAACGAGCTGCATTTCATATCAACTATTAATAGACACATTGGAGCAGAGGATAGGTCTAGCGATAAGGTGACTGACTTCACAGTTCTCTTCTACAGCTACTATCTAGAACAGTGCAGTTAACTAACTCACCTGTCCTGTGCCATCCCTACCACCAGTTTACCAGGTCTCTTCTCCATTTGTGAGAACTATACTTTCTAATGTTCTAATTCAACATCCATCTCACCACAGAGACAAAGGAAGATAAAACATAGACACGCTGGTTTCAGTAACCCTCTTTCAAAGATGTCCATTCCATAACCAAGCTATAGGAATCCGACTGGCTAAGCGGTTAGACAGCTTTCCTCTCGCGGCAAAGTTACCGGGTTCCGTTATCGAAACATGGTAGCGTCAAGCTCCAGTTTATCCAGCTGTAAATGGGTACCTGAATATGCTCTCGAGTTAGGGAAATCAACGGCAGCAAGCACCTAGTTACCCCACCTCATAAAGTTAGACTACGTATGGTGGAGTCTCTAACATGTCACTCCCTTAAGGCAGTTTCTTCAATGGGACTTGCCTTTCTCTCAAAGACTTCCGGTTCCATAACTAAGCTATACCTCGCACAGGAAGCAGTAATCATTTCCCCAAACCTGGAATGGAGCAGGGTTAGTAGAGCGAACAGAGATGATGTCTGTCACGCGCACTTCCGGCGTAAACAGCTGATACACTGCCATGATAATTGCTCAGAAATGGAAAGGCGTCGTCTCCGTAAACTTATGCTGTTTGACGAGTTTTTAGATCGCTCATAGAACACGACACGCCTAATTCTACGAGGTTACGCCTAGAAAAAAAGGAACACAAGAGGAAGCAAAAGCGAAAATAAACAGAAGCTAGGAGCAAGAGTTTAAACAGGCTGTGAGAAAATAACGAGACGATAACGAACGAACATGCTGCAACATCAACCACCAACAACATAACTAGGAAAAGAATTCCATCCCTTTCTCCAATAATGTTGTATACCAGCGGTAAGCAACCCAGGAGCCGTGGCGATCTGCCGTAGAAACACTGAGATTTCTAAATACCGACCTTCTTAAAATGCATGTCTGCAGAGTTTGACTTGAAAATCTGTGTCAGTTTTAGAATCAGCCGTTTTAAACTCTCAAAATTACCTTTTGTAACTAAAGTGATGGCTGCCTTGCACATTTTCTATGTACATACACATTACCCCCCACACACACACAAACCACACGTACGTACACACATACATAAGCAATTTCTGTTCACTTAAGTTACACCAAAACAAAGAATAGTCTTGTTCCCATTCACAATGACAGTGGCCAGTTTTTTTTTTGTTGCTTTTTCATATACTAATTTAAATTAAACTTTTACACACAGGCAAGTGAAGAAATCATACCATAAAACACATAACCCCCATCACGAAATGAACGCAGCACACAAAACAAGATGAATTAAAATATTCGTGAAATGTACCAACACAAATAACTGCAGTAACTTTTTCAGTGTACAAACAATGCAACATTCATCTCTGCCCGGCGATCTGCTTCCTTTAATTCAGTGCTTCTTAACCAGGGGTGCATGCACTCCCTGAGGGTGTGAGACCTACATTCAGGCAGTGCGAGATATGCCAGTTATTTTAGAAGGTGAGTCATCATTAATAATAATAATAATAATAATAAATTCTTTAAGCACCAAACACGGCGCATAAGGCAGAAACCAGTGCTCTCCAGGTTGTTCGTTGTGACGCCACTCCTCTTAGCTCTTGCATATTATTTAGGCCCAACGTTCTTCCTTCTCTTATTATTGTTCTTCTGAGTGTTTCTTTTGGTCTTCCTTTTTTCCTCTTACCCTCAGGAACCCAAGTGAGCGCCTGTAGTGGTATTCTGTTGTTTTGCATTCGTAGGACATGACCGATATAAGACCATCGTCTTTTCCTTATATAGTCGGAGACATATTTCTGCCTAGAGTCTTCTCTTATTTGTCGATTAGTCTTGAATTCTTTCCAACTGATGTTCATGAGTTTTCTAAGACATTTGTTCTCGAATGTATTCAGCTTGTTCTCCAATGATTTTGTTATTTTCCAACTCTCACAGCCGTATGTTAACACTGAGATAAACATTTGAATTAAACAGACGAAGCTTGGTATGTATATTCAATGATCGTAATTTCCAAATGTTAGATAATCTATTGAAGGCGCTAGCTGCCAAAGCAATTCTAGTATGGATTTCTCTTGTTGTGTCACCATCCTGAGTCATTTTACTGCCTAAATAATTGAAACTTTCAAACTTTCTGTAGTTTTTCCCCGTTCAAGATGATATCAAAGGTCTCGTTAGAAAAGTTCATAGCTTTAGTTTTAGAGGCATTTATTTGGAGACCTATTTTAACCGAGAGATGACACAAATTATTTATTGCTTCTTGGGATTGTCTTGGTGTTGAACTTAAGAATGCTACATCATCTGCGAAATCCAGGTCCCCCAGGAATTTTCCATTTGTCCGTTTTATACCCAATTGTTCATTGTGGGTATAGTTTCTCATAACCCAATCAATAGCTATTCCAAAAAGTAGTGGTGACATCATACAGCCTTGTTTCACCCCTGTTTCTACTGTAAACCATTCTGTATTCCCTTTATTTGTTCTAACACAACATCTTGCATTGTCATATAGCGCTTTGATTATATTCACATATTTTGTTGGAAAACCATAGATTGTAAGTATCTTCCACACTGATGGGCCGTGTAGACTATCAAAGGCTTTTTGAAAATCGACGAAGGTGATAATAAGTGGCGATTGCCTTTCCACTGATTCTTCTATAATTGTTCTTAGTGTGAATATTTGATCAATACATGATCGTTTCGGCCTGAAACCCGCTTGTTCTTCTCTGATCTTTTCGTCAGCATGCAATTTAAGTCTTTCTAACATCATGCAACATAATAATTTTCCAGGTACTGATAATAGAGATATACCACGCCAGTTATTACAGTCTGATAGATCACCTTTCTTCGGTAACTTTACAATAATACTGTCTTTCCATTGTTGTGGTGGTTGTTCTTCTCTCCATACTTCATTTATAATATCTAAAATTCTCAAGAGGTTGTTGTCATTAACTGCTTTAATCATTTCCCCTGAAATTTCGTCAACTCCAGCAGCTTTAAAATTTTTAAATCTTTTAACGGCTTGTTTGATCTCGTCCAGCGTGAATTCATCGCAAGTTATTGGCAAGGTGGTTGTGGGTGTTTCATTATTAAAATCAGGTGTTACTGTTGGTGGTGGTCTGTTTAGCACCTCCATGAAGTGCTCAGCCCATCTCTTCATTTGTTCTTTTTTCTGTTGGTATTGAATTCCCTAATTTACCTTTAACAGGTGTTTCCATAGCCGTAGGCTGGTGACATAGTTGTGTACATCTATTCTTCTATTTTTATTCTGTTGGTATAACTTCTTCAGTTTAATTCTCAGTTTAGCTATGCAGAGGTTATGATCGCTTCCGATCTCTGCACCTCTGTATGCTCTGACGTCTTGAACTGATGAGCGAAATTTAGCGCTTATGCAGAAGTGATCTATCTGGTTCTTAGTTCTGCCATCAGGTGAATTCCATGTTATCTTGTGGATATTCTTATGTGGAAAGATGGTGTCAGCCACAACGAGGTTTGATATTTCACAAAGTTCTAGAAGTCTTTCGCCATTTTGATTCATACAGCCTATGCCATGAGTACCGAGATATCTTTGTACTCCATCGTTGTTGTCACCTACTTTGGCGTTAAAATCACCCATGACTGCTATTATGTCATGCTTGGGTATTGTGTTGATGGTACTTAGAAGTGCTTCATAGAAGTCATCTTTTGTGGTATCAAGAGCGTCGTTAGTTGGTGCATAACATTGTACAATTGAGAGCTTGAAAAATCGTGTCTGAAATCTAGCTAATATTAGCCTCTCATTGATAGGTACCCAGCTGATAAGCGATGCTGCTGCTTTCTGTGTCATTAAGATGGCTACTCCCTCTGTGTGACGATTATCATTACTACCAGAGTATATAATTTGCTTTTTTTCTTCTGAAAAATATTTTATGCCCTTCCCCGTCCATCTACACTCGCTGACACCCAATATATCCAACTTATAATTATCCATTTCTTTAATTACTTCTTCCAATTTTCCGTCTTGATACATAGTTCTTACATAGTTCATCATTAACATTGTATAATACACAGAACTCAAATGTATTTGTACAAAATAGAACATTGACAATGTGAATTCAATGCCGAATCTTCGTCACATTTTGTAAATAACATTTTCCCAAAGCATACTTGTATCTCCTTTTCTCATTTATAGCAAATTTTGTGAGCAACAAAATAATGGCGTGCGAGGCTTCTTAAGATGCTTTAAAAGGGTGCGAGGCTTCTTAAGATGCTGTAAGGGGGTGCGAGGCTTCTTAAGATGCTGTAAAAGGGTGCGAGTCTTCTTAAGCTGCTTTACAGGGTTGTGAGGCTTCTTAAGATGATTTAAAGGGGTGTGAGGTTTTATTTAGATGCTGTAAATGGGTGTGAGGCTTCTTAAGCTGCTTTAAAGGGATGTGAGGCTTCTTAAGATGCTGTAAAGAGGTGCAAGGCTTCTTAAGATGCTGTAAATGGGTGCGAGGCTTCTTAAGCTGCTTTAAAGGGATGTAAGGCTTCTTAAGCTGCTTTAAAGGGGTGTGAGGCTTCTTAAGCTGCTTTAAAGGGGTGTGAGGCTTCTTAAGATGCTGTAAAGGGGTGCAAGGCTTTTTAAGATGCTGTAAAGGGGTGCGATGCTTCTTAAGAAGCTGTAAAGGGGTGTGAAGCTTCTTACTTACTTACTTACTTACTTAGTCGTTCCCCTTCTACCGTGAGGTGTAGAGGTTTGGAAGAGAGTGCGCCAGACTATCCTATCGGCTGTCTTCCTCCTGGCCTGGTTCCATTCTAGTCCTCGGTCCTTCAAAGATTGTCTAATGTTGTCCTCCCAGCAGACTCTGGGTCGCCCTGGGGGTCTGGATCCCTGACTCTTTGATTCCCATGCTTGTCGTGGTAGCCGATCTTCTCCCATTCTGCAGACATGGCCAAACCATCTTAGTTGGGACTGTTCTACTCGGGTCTGCAGGGGGTCGGATTTTAGGCCTTGACGTATCGTCTGGTTGCGGACCATGTCTCTTCTTGTTACTTCAACCACCTTCCTCCGATACCTCATTTCTGAGGTTTGGATCTGGCTTTTGTGGGTTGTAGTCATTGCCCATGACTCGCATCCATATGCCAAGACTGGGACATAGGTGAAGCGGTATACAGCCATCTTCGTTTTCTGACTGTGATAAACGAGCGCAAAGGCCTTATAGCTCTATCTTTTTCTACATCTCTCGTATTGTATTTTCTCCCACATTTGTGCTCTTTCATCCCACATTTGCTATCCCACATTTGCTATTTCATCGTTTTGATTACTCGATACCGGTATCTAGAGAACCGCATTTGTTCTTTCATCAGTGGTAAAATAAAGTCTTTTGATTGAGTCCCCATACCTGACATCATCGTTTGAAGCCCACATTGCATCGTGATAAATCTGGTGAAAACACATCTGGTCACCCAAATCAGACATCTGGGCATTATACAATTTCTGTGGACTGTTGTTATCTTGGTTGCTCGGCCGGGTCACCACATCGGACGCCCAGCTTGGCCAGGTGAAAACGTCTCATGCTGTTTAAAGCAACCGGCATGTAATACAATAGGCGGCGCCACAGAGCGGACATGTTAGCATGCTGGCGACAATAGACATCAGAGAGTAAAGAGTGCCGCCAACACATGGACCAATAAACAACCAGAGAATAATGTGACAGCACTTTTTCACTGGCCAGCCAATTATCTCACTACCTGTTTGTCAAACAAGCCAGGCAACGAAAGTTGGTCGCGAATTACCACACCCACGTTTGGACTGACAGGGGACAAGAGTGATCCTGTGAATGAGAGACCAGAGGGGCTCTCAGGGATTGGTTGTATGGGCTGTACTGCACAGGTCCAAGAAACCCACAATGGACTTCCAGAAATATAATCTACCGCGTAGCTTGCTAGAGAGAGGAGTCCAGTTTTTACATTGTGAGGTAGAGATTAAAATCCCTATAACGCCTAGCCTAAATACACGTGTTTATTCAGAGTGGATAATAATTCATTTCTGTGGTGAATTGTGTTCGTAAAGGATTTTGCGAAGGGAAAAGAAGTTCATCAGAAGTCTGAGTCTACACGCAATGTGTCTGACGTCTAACCAGAAATAAGTTATCAAAAACGGACATTTGGCTAGCAGAATTCGCCATAGGACATCATTCATTCCTCAATAAAAAGGAATATTGTCTCACCCACAAGTCAGAAGGTGGTCGCAGCATTTTTCGTCACCCATATACTGCTGGCTCACAAGTTCAATACAGAGTTATCACAAGTTCAAATCACTCGAAAGGTCATTATTATCTGAAGTCAAGCTAAAAGGGCTCAAAAGTGGAATCTCATATTTATACCAAGTGCAACACACTCTTAAGCGCATTCTATGAAGCAGACTCTAAAGTATATTTTATGAATCACGACTACATACGCAAGATAATGAGTCTACATATCACTAACATTTCGGGAAGATATCCAGCCTGACCAGTACCCTCGGGAGATTAGACAACAGACTTTGTTTTTCATATGACAGCTATTAACTGTTGATCAACACTACAGAGATATACTCAAACAGTGAAAGAATATATATATCTCTCGTCAACGTTCTCAGTCCGACAACAGTTTTCATCAGAACATTCCTCGACTTAGAGATACCCCACTCGACATAACGTATAACAACTTGGGACATTTTATGCATACATGTGAATCATCACCAGTGGAAAGCATTCGCATTCCCGTCTTCTTGTCTCTATCTCGAATAGGTCTTTATTCTTTCTTAACGAGCCAATTTCTAGAGACCTTATACCTAATATTTCATAGGCTATTCCTGGCAAAAACTACTGTCGTAGTTGCCCCAGTACACACCACACGACACTGACCAACCTCTCTCTTGCTGAAGAATCCTCGATTTATGGCCTGTAAAAGTCTCCCAGCTGCTGCTTTTCGAGTGGCCAACTCTTCTTTGATGCCCCCCTTTCGGTCTATAATAGCTCCGAGATATTTAAAGTGGTCGACCTGCTCCATGACCTGATCTCCCAGCTTAATCTAATGTCTTCTTTCTTCTTGTGATATCACCATGGATTTTGTTTTAGAGCTGCTTATGACCATTCCTCTCTTCTCCAGCTCTTCCTTCCAGACTTGCAGGTTGGATTGGAGATGTGCCTCTGATTTAGCAATCAGGGCAACATCATCAGCAAATGCCAGCTCTGAAATACAGACCTGTCTCATCTTCCAGTACCCCACTGAATACTTTCTTGTTCTCTCCTTACGTGCCTTGATGACATCGTCCATGAGGAGTATGAAAAGATAAGGTGACAGGATATCACCTTGTCTTACACGAGTGGTGGTCCTGAACTCTTCTGACTTATGGTTTGCTGTCCTCACATAATTTCTGCAAGACTTGTAGAAGCTCTGTATAGCATGAATCAGAGGTGCTGGAATGTTCTTCCTTGCCAAACAGTCCCAAAGTTTGCTCCAGGGGACCCTGTCAAACGCCTTTTCCAGATCTATGAAACAAAGATGGATCTCACTCTTATACTCAAGGGCCTTTTCACTCAGCTGTCTGAGTGTGAAGATTAGGTCTTGAGTACTTCGGTTAGCTCACAATCCGCACTGGACCTCGTCCAATTGTGGCTCAGCTAGGCGTCGGAGTCTCTGCTCTAGGATTCTTGAGTAGATTTTACCAGGGACACTGAGAAGGGATATGCCTCTATGGTTTCCACGTTGTCGATTGTCACCCTTTTTGAAAATTGGTGTTATGATGGCAATGTGAGGCTTCTTGCGATGCTGTAAAGGAGTGCGGGGCTTCTTAAGATCATATAAAGGGGTGCAGGGCTTCTTAAGATGCTGTATAGGGGTGCGAGGTTTCTTAAGATGCTGTAAAGTGGTGCAAGGCTTCTTAAGATACTGTAAAGGGGTGCGAGGCTTCTTAAGATACTATAAAGGGGTGCGAGGCTTCTTAAGATACTGTAAAGGGGTGCAATGCTTCTTAAGATACTATAAAGGGGTGCAAGGTTTCTTAAGATACTGTAAAGGGGTGCAAGGCTTCTTAAGATACTGTAAAGGGGTGCAAGGCTTCTTAAGATATTGTAAAGGGGTGGGAGGATTCTTAAGATACTATAAAGGGGTGCGAGACTTCTTAAGATACTGTAAAGGGGTGCAAGGCTTCTTAAGATACCGTAAAGGGATGCAAGGCTTCTTAAGATACTATAAAGGGGTGCGAGGCTTCTTAAGATACTGTAAAGGGGTGCGAGGCTTCTTAAGATGCTGTAAAGGGGTGCGAGGCTTTTTAAGATTATTTAAAGGGGTACGGGACTCCTTAAGATGCTGTAAAGGGGTACGGGACTTCTAAAAGGTTAAAAAAAACACTGCTTTAGTTCCATCAACAGATTGGTGGACACTTCTAACGTATACGGGTGTTGTGTAACACTGACCTACTTCATGTATACGAGGCGGAACTTCCAGCCATGTGAACAGCGAAAACGACATACATTCTATGAGTTATTAAAAAAAACTATTTCACAGGCAATCTCGGTTCCAGATCACCTGACGTGTCAAGGAAGTTTATGGAACTGCTACAGCGATGTCACATAATTCGAAATATTATTACTCTGACACTTTCAATATTGATTATAACCGTTTTAAAAAAATAAATGAGGTTTTATATAAGTAGCAGTGTTTCTTGTATTTTCGTTTACTCTCTCTCTCTCTCTCTCTCTCTCTCTCTCTCTCTCTCTCTCTCTCTCTCTCTCTCTCTCCCTCTCTCTCTCTCTCCCCCCCCCCCCTTTTTTTTTTGCACACTTCATTTTTCATTCCACGTTACTTTAAGCATTACTTTAAAGGCATGCAACATTATAAAGGGAATATAACAGCACACATTTATAGTATCCAACCATAATCAAATTTAAGTATGTTTTAAAAAAGCAAACAAACAAACAAACAAACAAAACAAACAACAAATAAAATTCAAACCCTCCAAACAGTGCATTATTACTCTGACACTTTTAATATTGATTATAACCGTTTAAAAAAAAGAGCTGTTATAAAATTAGCAGTGTTTCGTGAATAATCGTCTATCGTATTTCACCTCTTACTCTCCCTCCTGCCCTCTCTCTCTCTCTCTCTCTCTCTCTCTCTATCTTGCAAACTGTATACCTTCATTCCAACATGTTACTTTAAGCATTAATTTAAAGGCATGCAACATTATAAAGGTAATATAACAGCACACATTTATAGTATCCAATCATAATCAAAATTGAGTTTGTTTAAAAATATCAAAACAAAAACAAAACAAACATACAAATAAAAATCCAAACCCTCCAAACAGTGCATTCGACCAGTGCTCTTTCTCTCGTATAGATTTTTGCTTTGTCAATGTTTCGAGGTGGTCACGATAACTGAGATGATATAAGCAGCCATTCTCAACTGTTACAGCGAGAAACCTAGCCTCAGTTTCTACACTAACGAGATACTGCGCTGGTCCATCAAGAGCGAGTGAAAGCAAAAGGTAATCCCACAGCAGAGGCTGCCGTAGGGGAGGTAAGTGTTAGAGACTTCCCAATACTAGGTCCTGCTTCGAGAGGTGGGGGTGAACAGTTCCCTTTCTCGCCTCGTCTGCTTTCCCTTACTCCTTTACAAAGCGTCCGATTGAGTGGTTAGAGCGCTGGTCTATCGCGGCAGAGGTGCCGGGCTCGCATCACGGTACCAACACGCTCCAGTCTACCCAGCTGTAAATGGGTACCTGACTTTGAGTTAGGCAAGGACAAGGCGGCGAGGAAAGGAACTGGTCACCCCAGCTCTCGATGCGGAACCTAGTATGGTTAAGTCTCTAACACTTCACTCCCCAACGGCAGTATCATCTATGGGGCTACCTTTGAACTCCTTTACTGCTGGGTAGACAGGTGCGTGGCGCTATTATCACGAGTTTAGTTTGGTTGTTAAGGATCATCTTCACTGCACACGTACAACTCCGTAAGTGCTCCGATCTCTTCCCTTAGATCACACAAGGAGGATCTCAGCACAGTGCAGGAGCTCCGCAGAACTGGCGAGGATCCCAATGTGTGTATACATGACGTGTGTGTATATCAAGAGTTACAATACCATATACAGTCCTGGTCTCGTTTCCTAAAAACAACTCTATGGAGTTGCGTCAGGGTCAGCGAACCAGAGCTGACCAAGACCCTACTCCACCTCTAAGTGGTGGTCCTGGAAACAGGCTGCATCACTGCAGTCCGGCTGAGTGAGTAGGGATCAAAGAGGGAAGGCTAACCCGGTCCCAAAAATGCCGTGCTGAAGTCGGATGTGTAGGCCGAAAGGCGCAAATATCGCAGCTTCGCTGTAAACGGACACAACGCAACCAACGTCCTTTTCTGGACGAACGAACGAAGAAGAAGTTCTGTCCCTCGAGTCCATGCTTCTAGAGAAAACGGCAATTCTGTTCATGCGCTGACCGTTGCCTGGCATAGTTCTTTTTTAATACTTAGTATAGAGTCAAGACTGTGTTTCCTTTGCCGCGAGAGGCCATCGCTCTAACCACTCTCCCAATCGGACACTCATATCTTTATTTACTACATGAAAGTCGGTACTGCGTGTGTTTTGTGTTACAAGAGTAATACACAGACCTATCATAGAATGTCTTAAGACTACATGAAAGTCGGTACTGCGTGTGTTCTGTATTACAAGAGTAATACACAGACCGATGATAAAATGTCTTACTTCTCCATGAAAGTCATTACTGCGTGTGTTTTGTGTTACAAGAGTAATACACAGACCTATCATAGAATGCATGACGTGGGACCAAAGATAAACATGAATTCTTCCCTATTTATGACACGTGCTCTTAACACAATTCAGATATTTTTTAAATATATCTGCTACCTTATTTTACACACTATATTGTAGCGCTTCTCAAATCCGTTTCTTCTGCCCACGAACTTTAGGACTGAAAAAACTACATTTGACGGATGCGGATTTTTCTTGGCTCCGACATATCCTACTAGCAGACTACGGGAGATGTGGTCCCCGCTTATTCAAGCGAGCGAAAATCTCTCTTTTGTCAAAATAAACTAGATTAACCGGTAACATACCAACGGGCTGATCACCCGTTTGCCAGTCACTTCGATTACGGAAACAACAGCAAATGGATTGATTTGCCGTTGCCCTAAAGACGCCAATAGGCGTGATGGGAAACAATGGCAAAGAAAACCTATCTGCTGTTGCCCTAAGACGCCACTAGGCGTAATGGCCACTGACTGCTTTGACGGTCGGTGGCTAAGGACGGAAGAAGAAAGAAGAACCGGTAACATCCTCAATTTCCTAAACCCGAATTGCTTTGACACTGGAACCTCGACGTCTCAATCATACTGCAATGATGGAAAGTCAATGACCTCATTTCACAGGTTGGCGGACTCCTGGGTACTGGTTTTACACGGTTATAATTCTCAAGTCCATTTTTTCCAATCGGAAATATATTTTATTTTATCCGTAACCGGAAAACCTTGTAAATCTCAACTGAGTATTCACGTAGCAAGTAGTAGGAATTGAGTTAGTACCACAGGAAGGTACCAGCAAAGCGAATGGACGTTCACTGATTAGTCCCTTAGTAAATTTGTCACTAATGTCAAGCTAGCGAGACACCTAATTCTGAAACGTCAATCAGGATAAACGGGTGGGGAGTAAGGAGAAATGTGTGTTTAAGTGAGGGAGTGTGAGTGAGTGTGTTGTGTCACATTCATTCATTATCCTTTTCAAGCCTTAAGGAGCACGGAGCCACCTCGGCAGATGGTCCCCCTCACAGGATGCCTGCATCAAATATTTCGCATGTACTTGCAGTGGTTGGTTTCTGTAACAATGCGTTTTACATTCTGGGGGGTACCAGCATCGTGCATAACATCATATTAGTCGCCTTATACGACATGTCTGAGGTAACAGTAGACATATTCTTTCTTTGTCTACTCAGAGACCATCAGGAAACTACACGGGGCATTTCACAGCAGGAAGTAATAACGTCTACCAGAGAGTAGGTAAAAGAACAATGAGTAATAACGCTATTGTATTAGTGGCCATGATAAGTGCTGCTGAGATCGTCCCTGTTTAGCAGCCATTGTCAAGTTGAAGAATTTGCATGTGTTCTGTAGCTGTTGAGTGGTGCTGTATAGAGTGTTTGTGATTGTTGGGGAGCCCGGCAATAGCTTTCTCTTTCCGCGGAGAGTCCTGGGCAAGTGAGCAGCACATGCTGAGCTGTCTCATACGGGTCGGTACAGTTGCGGCAATTAGGCTCATGTGTGGGGTTTAATTTGTTTAAGGGCTTGTTGAGTCTGGTGTGTTCTGTTCTTAGTTGGAAGACTGTGCTCTGCTCCACACGTCGTAGGTTATTAATGTTGTCATTTTTGTTGGCCATGATAACGTCTCAAAATAATAAAGTTAATTTTACTAGCCAGACCGTGAGTTTTTCAAGCGCATTTTATGATCTCATTTACACAAATAGATGAAACATTATTTCTGCACCAAAACATTTATGTGAAAGGGGTCCTTGAGATAGAAGTGGAGTAACAATATCAGACCACAATGTCTTTTATATGCCCTAATATAACCGATAGATCTTATGTCTAGGTGGAACTCATTTTACGTTTTCGTTAACACAATTTGACAAAATAGATTTTATTGCACTGAAAAAGTTATGTAAAGAGTCCATGCTAGATGTGGAGTGCTAGATGTGCAGTATCAGACCATAAGGTCTTTTATATTTGGAGACACACCTTAATATAACCGACGGACCTTACGCAGAGGTTGAACGGTACATTCCTCTCCAAAACAAGGCAAAACTAAATGTCAAAAGTGGAGTTACACATGAAGATACAGATAGACTAAAATACAACGACTGTTAACTGAAGCTTTGGGGGTTAACGGGGAAGGAAAGGGGTCCACTTATGATTTTTTTAATAAATTTTAAATCATAATGCAACCAATAATTGGCATCAAGAGAATTCAGGAACAAGTCAATATAGGCCTAATTTGGAAATATGAAAAAAAAGAGCTCATCAAGCAGATGCGTAGTCCCCTAGACTGTTCAACGTGTATGCAAAACAGATAAATAAATGCCCGCGAAATTGATCGTACAGGAATCCAAGTAATTGGTCGATATGTCAATAAAGATATCCCAAAGGTGACGACTAGTCTGCAGACGACACAGTGAAAGAGTCGCGAGTAATGAGGAAAATGATATAGTAGGTGATGACATATCGGGTGACTGAATTGTCACTTCCTAGTTTTAAACTGTTAATTCTTTACTGCTATTCAACTAATGTATATGAAACAAACATCATAATAAAGACAATTAAGTGCCATGTTGTTACATAATACGTTATGTCACATTAAGCACAAAAATATTTATAGAATGTGTGATTCCTGTATATACACACTGGGATTCTCGGCGGTGCTACGGAGTTGGTGCACTGTGCTGAAATCCTCCCTGTGTGATCTAAGGGAGGAGATCGGAGAACTGATGGAGTTGTCCGTGTGCAATGAAGGTAGTCCTTAAAACCAAACCAAACCAAACCAAACATAGCAGTTAAATGTGCAATCCGGTTTGTTCAGGATATGATTTCAAAGCGGGCAGTAATTTTAGCTGTCTTTTGTAACGTTCGTTTGGTGGTCATTTTAGATTTTATATTCTTTTATTTTGCTTCTGGGAAAATTTTAAAAAAAGATATTTGTCAGTTGGCAGTTATTGCGCATTGTGTTGGCATCAGAGAAGATTTGGCTACCCGAACAGCAGCAGCTGGGAGATTTTTTCAGGCCATAAATCGAGGATTCCTCAGTAAAAGAAAAGTTGGCAAGAAAACGAAATGGCTGTATACCGTTCCACCCATGTCCCAGTCTTGACGTTGTCGTGTGAAATTCTAATCCACATATATAAATTAAAACGTAAATGTAAAGCCTAACAAATAAATTTAATAAAAGGAAAGAAGAATGGTAAAGAACAGTGCTGTCACAATGACTGTACTAGAAATCCCCCTTGTTTTCTCCTTCGTCTGCAAATTGTAACGTTTCACGTTGATAGTAAAAGCCTACTGCTTCAATACCCGCTTTCTACGATAAAACGTGTACTGCCTTTCTAAGAAAAACCTTGAGATACGCAAGCTGACCTATATTTAATATTCCATTCATGTCATTTTATACACTAAGTTACCATAAACGAAAGACAGATGGACTAAGGATAGAAAGAAAGGGAGGGGCTGAAAGCCGGAACGCAGGCAATACTACCACAGTCTCGCGATACACAATTAATGCCACCCCTAACACGCGTGTAAGGCCACAAGCACTAGCTTTTTTTCAAATCGACAGTGATAAAAAACACTACCCATACGAGTTAGGTTTTAAAAACCTGAAAAACGCTTATTAGGAAACATGACATTATACTGATTTACGTTTGAAAACATTACAGTACCCAGACACCACATCGTATTCGAAGTGAACAGGAGGTAGAAGAAAATGCATATTTTGAACGCAGCCCCTTAGCCCCCATTAAATTTATATATTTGGGTTCCTTAGGACTTGCTGACAAAGAATATGTTAAACGTTACGCAAATAGTCTAGGAATTAACAAATTATAGCCAAAAGAAATAGTGAGGGATGTCAGACAACACCAAAATCAGAATCGCTCAGTGGCAGATTTTCACACCACCATTGTACGGGAAATAGGCTGACATGTTACCTCCTATTTGATTGGCGGAAAGTAAATGTAAGGCTAAACACGATTAGTCGGACTATAAATATTGATTCTTTGTTGTTAGGGAAACGGGAGTAGTAGTACTTTTTTTCAAACGCTTGTGTAAACATGGCTCGATTGGTTAGACCCGCCAATATAGTCAATCAGGTAGGCGTTACAGGTCAGCACCACATTTTCAAATAAACTTACTAAAGAACCAGTGCGTTGAGCGCCAGTGCATATTTTTCTAAATAAAAGCCTGGGACATCGGCAGATCGAAATTGTGCTATATTCATTGCCAGTCAACGTAACTATGTATTATTCCATGAATTGTGGTAAGCTTGAAATATTTGATATCTTTTTAATGAAAATTGAATGTAAATTGATAATTTATGTCTGTATATATGTGTGGTTCAGTAGCGAACATGAGGTAAAGCCTATATAGTGCTCCACCCTGAACAGAAGGTGTCGGAGGAAAGTCTTCTTCTTCTTCTTCTTGCGATCGCATCTTTGATGATTACACCGTCAGACGAGTTCTCATGATGAATTCGACTGTTGTTTGAAGTTCCTCTTTAACTCCATATAGCTTTGAGTTTAGTGTTGAGTCATTGGGCCAGTATATCTTTCTTAACTGGTCATACAGAGGACAGTCCTGTAGAACATGCTCAGCAGTTTGTTCGTTTAATCCACATGTGCACAGTGGTGAAGCAGACAATCGTAGCTTGTGCATGTGTTTATTCAGTTTGTTATGTCCTGTCCTGAGGCGAAAAATAGTTATCTGTCCCTGCCGGTCGAGAGTGTGATAGTCGTCTTTGGGTTGGTTCTGTTCTCTTCTGATAGTCTGGATAGCTCTCTTTTTCTCAAAGTATGTGACTTCATTATCTTCTTGTTCACATTCTCCTCCCTTTTTTGCAAGTTTATCTGCCTTTTCATTTCCGGGTACACCACACAATGAGATGTACCCCCCACTGAAGTATGGTTCTCTTTTTGGCAGCTACCTTGTTTAGTTCATTTCTCAGATGCGGGAGTTTACCACCCTTGAGAGCTTGCAGGACAGACAGTGCATCTGTGAGGATGACTACCTGGTGGCAGTCAGAGTTGGTGTTATAAATCATATTTGCAGCTTGCTCTAGAGCTTGAACCTCAGCTGTATAGTTGGAACAGAATTTACCAGTGGGAATGTGCCTAGTCTCATAGTGGTTGTCAGGATATGAGATAAAGATACCGGCACCTCCATTCCTAACAGCATTAGTTGCTGATCCATCTGTATAGGCATGTATCCATGATTGATCGGGATAGCTTTCTTGGATCATACTCAATGTAGCAGTTCGTTTTTTGCAGATCATTATACTCACATCCACTTGTGAGACCACTGACTGATGTATTAATTTGGAGGGCACTGCTGGCCTGCTCCCATGGTACAAGGTATAGGGTGGGCTTCAGTGGTGTTGTCTTCATGGATAGGTCTTCTTGATGCTGTCTTATAAGTCTTTTCCCCCCGATGCACAAAGCTGCTACGCTTTAGACGTCCCAATGCCAGATCATCTAGTCTTGCCTTCATTGGGTGCATTGGCATACTGTTGTACTTTTCCATCTGGATCATGGTTTTTGTGTCTCTTCTATGGGACAATGTCTGTAATCCAGCAACCTTCTGCATCTCTGTTATTGGTGTAGTTTTCATGGCTCCTGTAATGAGCCTGAGAGCTTGATTTTGCACCTTGTCCAAAGACTGCAGATGTGAGTTAGCAGCTGATGACCATGCTGCTGAGCTAAACTCTAAGTGTGGTCTTATTACTCCATTATAAATCTTCTTTAGATTTCGTTCATTTGCTCCCCAGTTGGTACCTGCTAATTTTCTGAGTATGCCTAGTCGTCTTCGGGCCTTTCCTTCTGCATTTTCAATATGCTTATTCCATGTAAGCCTTTGGTCAAATGTCACCCGAAGATAGGTGGGGTAGCTTTCTTCCTTGATCACGGTTGTCCCTAGGTGTATGTTAGCTGATTTGTCCTTGGGGGCGAGGGAGAACAGTGTTGTGGAGGTTTTGTCTGTGTTTATTGTGATAAGCCATTTCTCTGCCCATGACACTAGCATGTCTGCTGCCCGCTGCATTCTATAATTTGCTGTGGTGACATTTTCATCAGCGCACCAGAGTACTAGGTCATCTGCATATAAGGCAGCTTTAACTCCTGCAGGGAGATCTTTCACCAGGTCATTGATGTAAACAAGGAAGAGTGTTGGGGAAATTACTCCTCCTTGAGGTACCCCCTGATGGAGCAACACTTTTCTGCTCTGCAGACCGTCAAGAGTGACTCTAGTTCTCCTGTTATGCAAGTATGACTGGATCCATTTCATCAAGTTGCCTTGGATTCCACTTCTCCTAAGTTTTGCAATGAGGCCATCTTTCCACACCTTGTCAAAGGCCTGCTTGAAGTCGACCCAGATCGTTAGGATCTTTTTCTTCTCCTGGAAGTCATCTTCTATTGCTTGAGACAAGTAAGTAACTTGGTCTTCTATACTGTAGCATTCTCTAAATCCAGCTTGTTCCGGCACCAGGATCTGCTCAGACTCTAAATACCATTTCAATCTGTGGTTGACTATTCGCTCCATAGTCTTCCCAACACAGCTTGTGAGACTGATTGGCCGGTAACTTGCAGCCTCGGTCTTACATTTCCCTTTCTTTAGTATGGGTATTGTGATGGCTTCTCTCCATACTTGGGGTACCGTTCCTTTCAACCAGCTGTGGTTGAATATCTCAAGCAGTTTTGTCTTTGCTGCTGAGCTCAGACTTACTAGCATTTCGTTGCTGATTTTGTCTGGGCCGGGTGACTTTTGAAACTTAAGCTTGGAAATAGCCTTCTGTAGTTCTCCTAGTGAGAACTCTTACAGATCGTACATGAATGTGATGTGACTTTTGTTCCCATGTAGTTGGTGTCTGCTCATGGTATGAAATTACTAATTAAATATTTTGAGTCGTCAAAATCACAGTCTTATCAACTGTCGTATTCGGAGTTGAGTTAAATGCTATTTATCTTCAACTGATCATGACCAGTGATTATTAATGTCTTAACACGCTGCATCTCACACTGCCAATATAATCAATAAGACAAGAGACTAATACAGGTCAGTCAAGGGTCGAATATTTAATATGAAACATGTTCAGCACAGAATGTATCACAAGGGTTAAAGCAGACATTATCGATACCAACGGACAGTATTACGGAATCCTACAAAAGTGATAAGAACCCGAGGGACTTTGACTCTATAAACTGAATACGCATATAATAACTTGGTCATCCACAAATACTAGAAGTCATCGAAGCACCCAGAATATACTGGGGTCCCGGAAGAGCCCGTAACAGTCATTACCGTTCCCTTTTACTGTCATTACCGTTCCCTGTTACTCAGGAATGATTCGAATATTAGGATATAACTAATTGAAAACAGTCACAGAAATCAAACTAACTTACGGCTGCCAGCTAATAAAATCAAAGCTGTAAACACACAGAAACATACAAAATGTTAACATCATGCGAAACATACCAAAAATAGAATCCTCCAGTCAGTTTTTAAAGCTGTGTAGACAGGGAGGCGTGATGCGACCTGGTTTCGAAACCGCTTCTTTGGTCTCAAGACGCATGTGTTCTAACCACTCTGCCAATTGAATTATTAATGAAGAATACTAACATTTTTCTTCCATTTTTGTCGGACAACCTGACGAGAGGAAATACAATAACGAACAAAGGAACCGGTCCATTTGGGGAGGCATGAACGACAACATTACAATCTGTTAAGTCATTTAAAAACAGGTCAAGGTAGCCCCATAGCAGATACTGCCGTTGGGGAGTAAAATGTTAGAGACTGCATCATACTAGGTCCAGCATCGACAGGTAGGGTGACCAGTTCCCATCCTCGCTGCCTTTTCCTTCCCTAACTCAAAGTCAGGTACCCATTTACAGCTGGTTAGACTAGAGCATGTCGGTACCGTGAATCGAACCAAGCACCTTTGCCGTGAGAGACCAGGGCTCTAACCACTCTGTTAATCGGACGCTGTTAAGTGATTAGAAGAGAGGGAAAAAAAGTAAGCAGAAAACGAAAAGACCGAAAAGACAGGTAGTCTCCACCATGGCGTGAAGAGATCCGAGCATTGCACACTAAGCTTGGAGGTGTCACTTGAGCGTACTCTTGGTTTTAGCTGGTTGGCTGCATGCAGAAGGGTCTAACTGTGAACCCAAAATAGGCAGGAGGAGCTGAGAATTGGCTGTGTGTAGGAACGTGACAATTCCTTGAGAGAGCCCAGAACCAGAGCACAGTATTTAGCTAGCTCTGCATTTTTGGAGAACCCCCTTGGATGGCGGGGAATGCACAATATGCCACGTGCTTCTTCCTCCTAGCGTGGGACTAGATGTGACGGTCCTTTAATTGCAAGCCAGGCTGGAGTAACTGGAGCTCATGACTTCAGCTCAACACGTTTCGGAATGGCAGAAGAGCAACAGGAAAAGTCTATATCTACAGTGTAGATAATACCGAGAAGTCTTCAACTTGGTATTAGCTGCAGAAGAGCGAGACGCCCAGCAGCCCTAGTTCAACAACAACAGGTAGAGAAGAATAAAGAAACAGAAAATGAAGGAGATGATGAAGAGGGGGAAAACAGAGAAAAGGCAGAAAGAACATGAGCTAACAGGTGAAATCATATTATTTTTTTTAAATATCAATAGAGGAGAATTAAGAACAAGGCGAAGGACTGAAAGAAGTAAAAATAAGGAATAAGAAGAAGGGAAAGAAAGACACGAAAGAAGAAAAATAAGAAGAGGATGTAATAGTAAAACGATCAGAAAAATAAGATTTCTTGACATATATCGAAAGTCTCTATCCTACCTTCCTGTACATTTTGTTTCCAGTTATTTATTTCCGGGAAAATTTTTTTTTTTTTAAACCAACATACACTTGTATTTGTCAATTGGCCGTTACTGATCATTATTTTGCCATTTGTTTCATTATACCCAGTGGATACAAGTGTGGTGGATATAACAATCTGAAAACAAGAAGAGACTTCTCAATCGCCCTGCATAATGTTTCTGCACATTTAACAGATGAACCGGTGAATACACACACTAAACTGCATCCGCTAACAGGGAATCCCTTTTTTAGCCTTTTCTTTTTAAATTCTCGTAAGAACGTTTGTAAAACACGACAACGTATTCGGCGCTAATCTCCTTACTGTTTACTTTGTACACTAGCGAACTATTGTGAAACGAGAAGGTATGGATTGGGGTTTCCCTTCAAATATTTACCACTTTTGTGAAAGAGCTATTTCGCTAAAGGGAAACAATCCCAGAACAGTTCGCATGACTGATTTTTTTTATTTTTATTTTTAGTTGCAGTGACAGTATATCGATTTACACAAATTAGTGAATATGGAAATGCTAAAAACTCAAACTAAAAACCGGTACGAAATAACTAAATATAACGAACAAAAACTATAGTGTAAAAGTATATACCAGATAAAGTATCGTTTATACCAGTATTAGTATATTGTCTGATGCAGGTCATGTCTGCCCGGTGATAAGTATGGTTTGGGTAAGTTGATATTTTCTTTCCCCAAATAGTTGGGCATCTCGTTCGAATATAGTTTCTTTTCCGGTTTTCCCAGGGTACTCCAGTTTCTACCTCCCACTTTCAGGTTTGTGGCGTATATGTGATACTTCCTTCACTAGACAGAGCACGAGTGAAGCCATGTGATCCTTTTAGCTCGCTGCCACTGTTCCGACCGTGGGTGGCCTTCAGCTTTCTGAATTACGCGTTATATCGTCAGTGCTCCTGTCTTTCTTCAACTGGTACCCTTCTCTGTGGCGTTATCTTTACCTGCTCACCCTCGGGGTGACGGTATTTTACAGCTCAAGGAAGGAGTTATTTGACTTGTAGTCGGCTTCGCGGTCAAATCTAAACGGACCAGCAAACTTTATGACTTCAGAGCTGCACGGTGTGGTCAGCATACTGTGCTTCACAGGTCAAAGCCGGTGTGGCCGTGTACATAGTTGTTCCTTTGGAAACAGACTATATTCTTACAAGACAGAGGAAGCACAGACCACCCCATAATTTTATATTTTATGAGAAACAGAAAATAATAAATAGTGTCACATATTTAGGGTAGAGTCGCTTCTACACGCCATTTCTAATAATTGGGTGATTTCCCCTGACCAATCGGATAGCTCAGATTTACCCCGGGGAAAGTGGAACAAAGACGCCATTTTGGCAGTAGAATATGAAAGAGCGCAACTCAAGAGGTCGGTAATCTGGTCCCAGCTCTAACATTTTCTTAGTTGAGAAAATCAAAACTTCAACATTTCTTATAAAAATGTGATGTGTATTTCAGGGACATTTGAGTGGTTATAATTTTTCTTACTGGCGTTAAAGTAGTGACAATCGTTTAATATGTATTTTGTGAAATAGAGCTCACCAACCCTGGTCGCAGCAGAATAGGGTTCGAGGATTTGAGTCAATTTGACAAAAAAATGTCTTAAACACCTCAAACCATGTAGAGTAGAAAATATTCTTGTGTTGGAAAGCATTTAACTCAAGGAATGCTTAGGACGATAAAGAAATCAAGGACAAATCTGAGGAGATGGGTAAATGTCGTCGAACCTAAAATAAGACTGTAACTTAAAGGAAGGAACACGGTGGAATGAGAAGGTTCGCCATATTTGACAATTGAGTAGGCCTACGAGACAAGGATGGCAAAAAAAGGGGTTTTTTATCATCGATATGAAAGCATATGATAGTGATGATAGAATTTTATTATACTTATTATTGTAAAAATGTTCTGAATTCCAGACTTTGTTGAAATTTTAAGTTTCATGCTGAAAGATATTAAAAGTTTTGCATGAAATCGAACGCTGTTGAAAGGTGAATTACTACAGTTTTGAGATCTAGATAAGAAATCTATCCATTTCAATTAAATTCGCTACATCAACACCTAAGAGAAGAAAATCGAACCTGGTAACACAAATTTAAGAGAGAAATCTAAATCTCTGGTGATTAGGCCAGTTAAACATCTGCTCTCTGTAAAGTAAACTGAAAATACTGCATATACCGGCACTGCCCCATGATGTAATATGGTGCCGTTACCAAGTCCTAAGGAAACCTGCCCCGGTTACATGAAGGTAATATGGTGCCCGTGACCACTTCACGTCTTTGATAAAGCAATATAAACTAGCGATAATAGACCATGGACGATTTACTACAAAATTTTCAACCAGACTGGGTGTGGAACAACAAACAACAACAACAACACAGAACCAACCCGTAAATACACAACCACTGCAGCCCCAGGACAGACAAAATATGGAAAGGACCAACAATAATAGCGCTACGGCAAATTACTGAAACCCTACAGAAAAAATGACAACTACGCGAAATTCACACAGGTTAGATCCATTGTTACAGCCGTTACGATGGAAACAAGAAAATTCAGAAGATGGTTGTCCGGACATGGAAAATTTGCCCTGGCACTAGCAGAACCAACAACAGATGAAGAGATAAAGAATATCGCTCTGTTGGGTTCTGCTTCGTACGTGACTGATTTTTTAAGAAGGAGGTCCCAGCAGTACCCCACAGAAACCTAACGAGTCCCTAAAAAAAGAGCTCTCACCCAGAGTTATGGGAAATCATAGGACAAAAATGCATGCTTGGTCAGCTCCTTAGAAGCATGAAAAACAGGAAAGAGATGATTCGGTACAACTTTTTTTTGGAGATCGATTCTTTAATATGGCAGAAGAGGCAATTTGCGGAGGATTCCCTACCACCCCTGATGTAGAAATACAGTTAGTGGGGATATTCTGCGATTGGCCTTAGAGCGGAATAATATCAGAAAGGCATCTTATTAGAAAAGACAACCAAGACTATTGCTGAAACAATCCCACAGCAGCAATACAGGAGGAAAATGTGAATTGTCTTCACCGAAGGTTCCAACAAAGAGCATGGTAAGGGAACCCCGACGCAGACCAGATAGGGACTATTGATGAGCATGCATGAGCCTATGGAAGTTGACCAACCAGGAGGCAATGGACTCGCCCACGACAATCGAGCGATGATAGGCGGGCCCCGCAATTATAGACCCCCCACACAGAGGCAAAACGACGTCAATAATGTCTAGATACAGAAACGGATGCTTTACACTGCGGTAGGCTCGGACATGGTTACATTAGTACTGTAGAGCATAGTAATTACAATCACGCACCCACTCAGAAGAGGGAGGTTACCAACCACAACGCAACCCTCGCACCACCCACGTGATTACACCAGAAATCAGTATACCAGAGGCGCACCTCAACCCCTCATGTGAGTCAGGGAAAAACGGGCCGCGCCACTCACGTAAACAGGGACCGTTAGTGAGGGCAACAATCACAGAAACTGGTCCAAAACAAAAGAAACAACACAGAACAGAAAATTGTCAAGTGGGCCCATCCAGTAAAATACAATATGAAGAAATGTTGCATGATGGAACTAAAAATACATCCGGACCCCAGTTTCCTGCACTAATCATGTCAATATACAGGGCTCTCGAGTAGTTAGCAACATGATATAGTGGCTTAGGATGGCTGGTAGATACAGGAGCATCCATCAGCCTTATTAGGTTCCAGCTGTTCAAGAGGTTCCAACACTTAGTACGATTTCAACCGTCCAAAACACACCTAGCTTCAGTCACGGGACAAAGACTAAATTCAGTTGGGACAGCATGGCTAAAATTTTCACTTGAGGCGGAAAACAAATTTGAACACGCCATTTGTCATTACTAAAGGAATGTCTAGAAATCTTATCCTAGGGAGATATTTTTTTAACAAACACAAAGTTCGAAATATACTATGACCTCCAGTGAAAATCAAAGTCAACAATACGTACATAGATCTCCAGGACGATATCCACATAGCGTCTTTAGTAAGGATTAACAGCTCCCATAACGGTGGCTCCAAACTCCCTGGTCATAGCAAAAGGCCAGAGTAAAAAAATTCTGAGTACATAACACCAGGGCAATCAATTCAAGTACAGCCCCTAGCAGAGAAAGCAATTATTGATGGACCCATTGTTGCAAATTACAGAGGGAATCGCTGAAGTCTCGGAAGTCCCAGCAAGATTTTCCCCATAATGATATTGAATATGTCAGGGACAAAACTACCACTATAAAAAGAGGGCAGCAGTTTGTAGCGCAAAGTGGATTACCGTCAACAATAAGACAAAACCATACCCAATAGAGACCATCCACATATTGGTCTCAACCACTCCAACCGGACTATAATGCACGATAAATCGCAGTACAAATAACCATAGTACAACTGGAAAGTAAACTGTTTATAAGGCTTATGCAAGGGAAAAAGGCAGATAACATCAGTCACAAGTTATGGTTACACCACAGCATATTACCCTTACCCCAGGATGGCAGAAACGAAACCAGTCGTCACATACATAAGATGTGGAAAGGCCAACAGTATGAAAATATCGAACTATAATTAATCATTCTTGCTTGCGCCCCATCACACCAAGAGAAAAGATGACAGTGATGTATAATCACAGTGTAACAGAGAAACAGAAATTGTCTTGGCCAGAGGATGCATCACACAAAGCGACAAGACAGTGAGACATGCCCAATGGAGTATAAATATAACGGAAAAACAGGTGGATATGATAAAGTGCCAACACCAGTTGAAGTTTCCGAAGAAAAGGCGAATTCTTATATGACTATACCACAGGAGGGTACTATAGCAGCAAAGTTGGAAACTGAATGAATGAACATTTTTCGCCCTGGCAACGAAGACAGCCCTATAGCACAAAAAACAGGAAGAATATACAGTAACGTTACGCGGATAAAGCGCGAGTTACGAGCAGAAATAATCAGGAAAAAAATTGCACAAACAACGACTACCGCCAGAAAATATAATAAGAAATGATATACAAGTACATGCAGTGACAAATGGAAATGCACACAGTACATGGCAGAGGAGACAGTACCAAGCACAGCCCAATGAACGGCAAAGAACACGCAAAAGAAAAGCCACATACCAAGGACAGAGATTGAGGGTTGTCTAACAGGTTAAC